>BROE01000004.1:430427-454871 GCA_036571765.1 Plecoglossus altivelis
TTAATATATAAAAACATTGGAAATAGCTTAGAAGACACATGATCGTAATGGGTGTGCACGCGTTCAGCCGAAAGGATCAACTCATAGTATGATTTCGCGCAGTAATGATTCAACCCCTTCATGCAAATCTTTATGACTAGTAAGGCACAGATTTTCTTTATCTGCAATAAGAGCATGCTAGGACACTAACTTTGAGGCATTCTAAGCATCTAGGCCATCAGTCCTTAACCTCTCTCTCTCTCTTCTCTTCTCTCTCACCCACACACCCACACACACAACGCACAGCACAAACACAACACACCACACAGACACAAAGGGCGAAGTTCTGAGACCGCGCACACAAATGCATTAAGCGTAGCACAGGTCACCGCATTTGTTACTTTCAACTGGGCTCACAGATGAAGAAGGAATTTAAGGTGGATCTGGAACGGTGGGCTGGATTGCGTGGGTGCAGACGTGGAGGACACCATCAGTGAATTTGTTACAGGGAATGTAAATACATTCTTTATAAGTGATTAGGAATAGGAGAAGTCAATCACTGTTCACACGATCGGCCTACGGGATATTTGGTCTTTGAGTTGTTGGGAATACTAAATTTTAGCTGATAATATTCTGGGTTACTACATTGGCACAGTTTATTTGATACACATCAAAAGCCGATATAGCTGTTTAAACTTTGGCTGAATCTAACAATGTGTTTCCACAGGAGAAACAACTTACTTTTTATATAGTAACTGACCACAAGCAGGAGTGTGCTCACTGTTATCACCGATTTAATGTTCCCACTCTGCTCATCTTTCTCTCCACTCTCCCTTACCTCTCTCACCTCTCTTCTCCTCTCATCTCATCTCCTTTCTTCCCTCCTCTATTCCTTCTCTCCTTCATTTCTCCTCTCCTCTCCTCTCCTCTCCCCTTCTCTCCACTCCCCCTCTCCTCTCTTCTCCAGGCATTAGATGTCATGACCATGGCCTGAGCTTAAAATAGAAACTTCAGCAGTACAAAATATGTTATCCTAAACCACTAATCTTTCTGTTTTCCTTTCTGCCAAAGAAAGATTAAATGCAAAAAAGGGTGTAAGCAATCTTAAGGGTAAAAATGATGTGAGAATAAAGGGAGCTGGAAATACAGGATAGGACAGCGAGCAAGTTGTGTTTCTTACATTGTGGAAACATTAATAGCTAGTTGACAAGCCTCGACATAGACTCATTTAGTAGGCTCAGTATAACCTCCAGATTCCAAACCAATACTTGAAACAAAGATAGATGGTGTTGTTCATGTTTAGCTTCAATGGGCTGTAACCATTGCGGATGTGGGCATTGAGGAAAGTGTGTTGTTTCTAAACCATGTGACTATATACATTGTGTTCGCCCCTTATTAGGACTGTTGGAAGGTAGACAAGCATTTGCCACTGAACTGAATCCATTGTTTTGTTCGTTATCCGAATGTGGAACGGTTCCTCTCCAGCCACAAACCATTTCCTCGGTGCTGGTGAGGGAGGGATGTTCTCCAGAACAATAGCATACACTGCCCACCCACCCCAAGTACAACGTAACCCTGAATTACCCTGAAACGTGTCCAGTCATCTGCCTGACTGTTTTACGTGACAGCACAGCCAGAGGCCCTGGCCGACTGAATGCTGAATAGCTCCTTTTGCGAAGCTCCTTTCTGCTCCATATATTGTTATTTATTATTTCCACCGCCGCATGTCTGAGCAGATCCTGTTATAGTTGGACAACTTCTCAGACCCAGGGTGGTTTTATCATAAGCTCTTGTTGCACAGGCCCTCTCACGCCGACCCTGTGCGTTAACAGCACAGCCAGGCCCTGTGCATGAACAGCACAGCCAGACCCTGTGTATGAACAGCACAGCTGGTCCCTGTGTATGAACAGCACAGCTGGTCCCTGTGTATGAACAGCACAGCCGGACCCTGTGCATGAACAGCACAGCTGGTCCCTGTGTATGAACAGCACAGCCAGGCCCTGTGCACAGCAGAGCAACATGGATAGAGGGAGCAGAGCCTGGCTGTGAGAGCCAGTGGTCCAAGCAGGAGGCTCCACAGAGCTGGTGGACGCAGCTGGAGGCAGGAGATGCTTCCTGGATCTCCAGGCAGGACAGGAACCTGCAGCCTGGCCAACTGTCAACACATCCACAGCACAAGATACTAGCCTAACCTGGAAATATCAGGCCGGAACTAAAACAGTATGGCGTGCAGAGTTCGGACCCAAAGCCCCCATCTGACCTCGTCTAGAAATGTGTCCTGGTTCATGTTCTGCAGGTTCTAATCAGTTGTAAGAATGAGCGGAACACAGAGAGTGCAGCCAGGGGACGTGGGCAGAGCAGGGAACAGGCTTCATCTGAGGCGTCAATGAGCAACTGACACAGCTTTGTTAGCCACAACAACAACAACCGTGTCTCCTCTACGTAGAGGGGCAAGACTAACACAACTGTCGTGTGGAGGGGGAAGAGGGCTGGAGGGGGAGAGGGTGGATGGGGGGAGAGGCGGAGGGGGCAGAGGGCTGGAGGCGGGGAAGAGGGCTGGAGGGGGAAGAGGGTGAGGGGGAGAAGGCTGGAGGGGGATGATGAGGCTGGACGGGGGAAGGGCTGGAGGGGGGATGAGGCGCTGCAGGGTGAGTTTTAGAAACTCGTTTTTCGACAGACGGGTCTTCTCGATGGTCGGCTTCAACTGCCCTTTGCTAGCGACGAGACTTCCAGCGCTAAACAGATGATTACAAATTAAACGAATACCCTCCCCCCCCCCACTCACCACACAACTTCCAGATTTCAGAGGGGGGGCCAATCTCTCACTGAGCAATCACACAGCTCTGCTTGTAGCTTTAGCTTAGCATCACAGCACTTATGCCAAGGGCATGATATTCCAATTCAGACACACGCGCACGCACAAACTTGTCTGCTTATGCGATGGACATTCAGGTATGGTCCTGGGTAAAGGTCTTATCTAGGAAGTGAATGTCCTGGCCCAAGCTGGGAGGCAGGATGAAGGAGGCCTTGGGCGTAGGCAGGGAGAAAACTGCTAAACTGGCAGAGGCTTACAGATGGCTGGTGGAAGGCTAGTAGGCTGGGTGGAGGCTGGTCGGACTAGGCGTGGAGGCAGGCTGGTGTGAGGGCTGGTGTGAGGCTGGGGTGAGGCTAGGAGGCTGGGGGGAGGCTGCGTGCCAGGCTGGAGAGGTGGGGGAGGCTATGACAATGGTGGGGGGAGGTAGGCACGCGCTGGCGTGAGGCTAGGAAGGCTGGGTGAGGCTAATGGGGCACGGCGGGGGGAGGTGGAGCCAGTAAATGCATCGTTTGGGCTCACAAAGCTTTCACGCGAAAAGCTGGTAAATACCCAGTCCATAACTCCCTGTGATATCACATACAACGTCACACTCAGGAGGAAGCTCATCACGTCTCCTGGATGAGCAACAATGGCAGCGAGCCGATACGCACACAGAGCATGCCAGCTTCCTGACAAGATCACACGCCCAGTGTCAACAAACAGCTCCTGCAATCCTCTGTGCTTTGGAGCGCAGCTTTAAGACCGGGTACAAGACCGGAATCTTCCATGGCGAGCCGAAAACAGCAGTGGTATCTGCCGGGCCAACCAGGAAACAGCAGCTGTGTCTGCAGGGCCAACCAGGAAACAGCAGCTGTGTCTGCAGGGCCAACCACACCACCACCACTTCCAGATCTTCAGAGGGGGGGCCAATCTCTCACTGAGCAATCACACAGCTCTGCTTGTAGCTTTAGCTTAGCATCACAGCACTTATGCCAAGGGCATGATATTCCAATCAGACACACGCGCACACACAAAACGTGTCTGCTTATGGAGTGACATTCAGGTATGGTCCCTGGGTAAGGTCTTCATTAGGAGTGAATGTCCTGGCGCCAAGCTGGGAGGAGGCAGAACGGAGGCTTGGGGAGGCAGGGAGAAAACTGCTAAACTGGCAGAGGCTTATAGATGGCTGGTGGAAGGCTAGTAGGCTGGGTGGAGGCTGGTGCAAGGCTGGAGGAGGCTGGGGTGAGGCTATGGCAAGGCTGGGGGGAGGCTAGGAGGCTGGGGGGAGGCTGGTGCAAGGCTGGAGGAGGCTGGGGGGAGGCTATGACAAGGCTGGGGGGAGGCTAGGAGGCTGGGGTGAGGCTAGGAGGCTGGGGTGAGGCTATGGCAAGGCGGGGGGGAGGCTGGGAGCCAGTAATGCATCCGTCCTTGGGCTCACAAAGCTTCACGCGAAAAGCTGTAAATACCAGACATAACTCCCCTGTCAATCACATACCACAACCACACCTTCAGGAGGAAGTCACTCACCTCCCTGGATGGAGCAACAATGCAAGCACGCATGCACGCACACAGAGCATGCCAGCTTCCTGACAAGATCACACGCCCAGTGTCAACAAACAGCTCCTGCAATCCTCTGTGCTTTGGAGCGCAGCTTTAAGACCGGGTACAAGACCGGAATCTTCCACGGCGAGCCGAAAACAGCAGTGGTATCTGCCGGGCCAACCAGGAAACAGCAACTGTGTCTGCAGGGCCAACCAGGAAACAGCAGCTGTGTCTGCAGGGCCAACCAGGAAACAGCAGTGGTATCTGCAGGGCCAACCAGGAAACAGCAGTGGTATCTGCCGGGCCAACCAGGAAACAGCAGCTGTGTCTGCAGGGCCAACCAGGAAACAGCAGCAGTATCCGCAGGGCCAACCAGGAAACAGCAGCTGTGTCTGCTGGGCCAACCAGGAAACAGCAGCTGTGTCTGCTGGGCCAATCAGCAGCGAGGCAGCGTACTGGAGGACTCCCTCCGCTGATATGCCAAGTATGTACAGGACAAATCTTCACCCTTTACTGCCTGACCAAATACACTTACAGCATGTCATCACACTCTTTAAAGCGCATAGCCGGCAGGTTATTAGAAGGCTCTCTCCCTGCAGCTTTAGCTCATTCTATCACCCCACCCCACCCGAGGTGAAAATGCACCCTGTCACATGAAGAACAGGCCCTGTGTGGACACAGCCAGTGTACGTTACCACGGCAACGCTCTAGCGTAGGTTACCACGGCAGCGCTCCGGTGTAGGTTACAAATGCAGCGATCCAGTGTCTGTTACCATGGCAGCGCTCCAGTGTACGTTACCACGGCAGCGCTCCAGAGTGCAACCACGGCAGTGCTCCAGCGTACGTTACCACGGCAGCGCTCCAGTGTACGTTACCACGGCAGCGCTCCAGTGTACGTTACCACGGCAGCGCTCCAGGGTGCAACCACGGCAGTGCTCCAGCGTACGTTACTACGGCAGCGCTCCAGTGTACGTTACCACGACAGCGCTCCAGCGTACAGGATCTCCATGTGCTCCGTTAAGGAGAAAACGTCAGGCCGGAAATGCTTTCTGCAGCTGCTAGGAGTATTATTCCCCCACCTTGAGGCCAACCAAAAGACAAATGGCAGCCAAGTCATGTGACCTTTCCATCATGAGATGCCATTGGTGGAAAGCCTCTGTATTCCACTCCTCTCAAAACATTCTAGCCATACTTGTCTTGCTGGAAAGATTTTTCACCTCATCACATACAACCCACTTGTAACGTGCGCTGGTACAGTCAGATCATGACCGACTAACACCATAATGGGATAGAATCCCGACTGGGTAAAAAGTCACCGCAGACTCCATCGGAACACGACGTGACGTCACTCACAGTAAATCACGTCTGTCGGCACGACAAGCTCATGTCATAAGTGGCCGTCCCAGGTGTAACATAAGCCTGGACGCTTTAATGAAGTATGTATGAAGAAGCTTAAGTGGGACCAGACGCTGAAAGAGGGCTTCACATGGTAGGGTCTGACACCCCAGCTGGACCCTGGCTGTGGCTCCAGCCTCCAGACCATGTCCTGGTGGGGAGTGGAGGGGCAGCCGGTGGCCTTGCTGGTGCCCAGAGAGGATGGGAGGGGGGGGGACAGGGCTTGGCTGTGCCCAGACTGGCACTGACAGGTGGGCTCCGGAGGCTGCCAGAGAGCGCTAGGCCCTGATCCGCAGCAGAGACAGCAGCCAAACCACACACAGCACCAGAAGCCATGGCAGTGCATTCCTGCGAGGAATAACGTGGCAGAGGCGCTCTCGGACATCTTTAACCTGGGGGTAGATCTATTCATCTCTGGAGCGAGCTGTGGCCCTGCTGGAACCGGTCTCTGTCGGGATCCGGGAGGTGGCAGGTAAGTTTGCGGTGTTCGGTCGGGTGATCGCTTTTTCTTGCGTTTCGGTTGTTACTCTTCCCCTATCATTGTCCGTATTCTCTGAATGTTGATTTCGCTAGTTGGTTCCTCTCTTTTTCTTCTATTTTGTGCCTTGCTTTGTTTTTTTATTCCTCCTATTCCTTTTTCTGTGTAGTCGTGTGGTTGAGTGAGGATGAACGCTCGTGTGGTTTTTATACTGGCTGGGGTTCTACTGCGTATCTGGTAAGTTGCTTAGTGGGGTTCCTGTCTTCTTGATGGCTGGCTTCTTGGCGCTCGTTTCTTTCCCTTTCGTGTCTGGGGGGTGGTGCCGTGGGTTGGGCCTGAGGTGAGGGCATTGGGGGCGTTTGGTGCTGTGGGTGGAGGGGTAGGGGGCAGGGTGTTGTGGCTTGCTTCAGTGGTGGCGGGGCTGGGGGGCGTGAGAGGCATGTGGGCAGGGTGGGTGGATGGCTGGGGGTGTGCGGCCAGGCTAAGGCGGCGCTGTAAAGCTGTGGGGCGAGGGCACCCCATTATGGCGCGCAGGGTCCTGTGAGGCTGGGACGGGCAGTGGGCAGGGAGGCTAGTTGTGGAATTTGCTGGTTTGGGAGGAAGGCGTGGTGGGCCTGGTGGGAGCAAGTGTGCCGGAAGGTCGGGTCAATGGGGACGGGGGGAAGGGAGTGGGTGATGGGCTGTGGAGGGAAGAGGTGCTGTTCTCTCAATATTTGCCGTGCATATGGCTAGAGGGTAGGGAAGGCCTTGGTTTTGGGGGTAGTTGAGTGCCCTCTCCCAGGTCCTCTTGTTCCAGTCATCCCCATGTTCTCTCCCCCTCCCCCCTTCATCCTCACATTTCTACCCCCCTCTTTCCCTCCCGCGGTCCCCGCTTTGAATATCTCAAGACGTAGTTCCATGGTATCGAGTGCAAGGACAAGAAACTGACATAAAAAACACTCTAGCCAAACAGTTACGGCTGGGACGTCTGGCAAACTTAAGACTGTTCCCCTTCACGGCCCTCTCCAAACCCCCACCTCCTCCCTGAAGGTGCGTGTGCCCTCCTTCCACCTTCACCAGCACATTCCCAGCATGCACCCTGCTCAAACTAACTCTGAGGGCACTTATGGAAACTTTTATTGATTTTTTTTTTTCTTTCTTTCTCAACACACTGAAAAACGCTCGTTCTGATGGTTAGCGCGCACTGTTAAACTGGATGGGAGGTTCCAAAAACGTTCCTTGTGTGTATGTAGGCGCTGTGATTGTTGTGCAATCTGTGTTGTGCAGAAAGGAAACAAGGATTCCTGGGAGCGCAGAGGAAGATGTGTTGTGCCCCGCAGCTCAGGAGGAGGCTACAGATGCCAGAGTTGCAACACATCAAAACATCTCCAACGAAACTCCAGAGACAGCTACTGCTGCAACTATGGCAGATACATAGGAAGAGAGAGAGAGACAGAGAGAAAGAGAGACACAGACAGAGACGGAGAGAGACGGAGAGAAACAGAGACAGACAGAGAGAGACGGAGAGAAACAGAGAGAGAGACAGAGAGAAAGAGAGACACAGACAGAGAGAGACAGAGAGAAAGAGAGACACGGAGAGAAACAGAGAGAGAGACAGAGAGAAAGACAGACAGAGAGAGACAGAGAAAGACAAAAGGAGAGAGACAGAGAAACACACAGAGATAGTGAGAGAGAGAGACAGAGAGAAACAGAGAGAGATACACAGTGACTCAGAGACAGACAGAAAAAGACATATATGTGTGTGTGTGTGTGTATGTGTGTGTGTGTGTATGTATGTATGTATATAACACCACACAGTCAGTTGCCCTTGGCAAAGATATACGGAACCACAACAAACAAAAGCTTTTGGACTGTGTGAACTTCACTGTCCACCGCACTCTGACAACATGTTTTGAGAGGGGGGGGTTAAAACCCACACTGTGCAGCTGATAGGACCGCACAACGCCATGACAACATGTTTTTTGGAAAAAGTGTGTGTGTGGGGGGGGGGGGGGGCTGAGGCCCACACTGTGCAGCTGATAGGACCGCACAACACCAGATCAAAGTCCTTTCACATCGTTAGTGAGCAAAAACCTGACAGATGAAAGAACATCAGACTGCCAGAGACATGGAGGACAGAACAGTCCTACAGTCTGCAGGGAGAACAGCCCTGTGTGCAGAGAGGAGAACCATCCTGTGTGCAGAGAGAACCGTCCTGTGTGCAGAGAGGAGAACAGCACTGTGTGCAGAGAGAACAGCACTGTGTGCAGAGAGGAGAACAGCACTGTGTGCAGAGAGGAGAACAGCACTGTGTGCAGAGAGAACCGTCCTGTGTGCAGGGAGGAGAACAGGACTGTGTGCAGAGAGGAGAACAGTCTTGTGCAGGGAGGAGAACAGCAATGTGTGCAGGGAGGAGAACAGCACTGTCTCCAGGGAGAACAGTATTGTGCAGGGAGAACAGCACTGTGTGCAGGGAGGAGAACAGCACTGTGTGCAGGGAGGAGAACAGCAATGTGTGCAGGGAGGAGAACAGCATTGTGTGCAGAGAGGAGAACAGCACTGTGTGCAGAAAGGAGAACAGCACTGTGTGCAGAGAGGAGAACAGCACTGTGTGTAGAGAGAACAGTCTTGTGCAGAGAGGAGAACAGCACTGTGTGCAGAGAGAACAGTCCTGTGCAGGGAGGAGAACAGCACTGTGTGCAGAGAGAACCGTCCTGTGTGCAGAGAGGAGAACCGTCCTGTGTGCAGGGAGGAGAACAGCACTGTGTGCAGAGAGGAGAACAGCATTGTGTGCAGAGAGGAGAACAGCCCTGTGTGCAGAAGAGGCCAGAGGGAGTCGGCAGGGAGAGAGGGTGAAGAGAGAGAAAAAAACGTGCCCACAGAGTAAGCAGATAAGACGATGTGTAAACCTCTGAAAACAAACATCCAAGTCTGAGCCTCATGCTGACTCAGCACAGGAAAATCACAATATATTCAAAAGAGTCCCTGGAAAGAAAAACCCAAGAACTCCGTCTTTAAAAAGAAAAGGGAAAAAGGTTTATCCTTGTGTGTATTATGCATTAAATACAGTCGAGAGCAAAACCAAACATTATTGCTCAAGCTTTTTATATAGCAGTCAAATAAGTGCACGGGGGAAGAGAGTGTTTTGTCATGTTCTATTACCGTGTCTACGTCCACCGCCACCTGCATCCGTTTAACGGAGACAAACATGAATTCATCAGCGCTGATATTCTGTCTCGGGAGCTAGCAGAAGCAAGATCTGACCTACAGAGACATGCAGCCAGACTTGCAGCTGTCAGGATGACCTGCACACTAAAGACCCGGTCTCCTAGCAGGACAGGAGGGGGCTGACTGCTGTCAGGAGCTGGTTACTCCCTCCCCTCCACCCTCTTCCACCCTTCTCTCCCACCCCTTTCCTCTCCCTCCCCTGTCAGATCAGATAGACCACTCCACCAGCACCATATTATCTCTCCTGAATTCCACTATCTGTACACTTCCTCTAAAGGGCCTTTCAGACTCTTCCTCCACAACCTCCAACTAAATACAAACCCAGGGGCCCCTTTTCTCTGCAGGCCTGAAGCTCATTTGGCTCCAGCGGCCTTCGTTCTGCGCGCGACACGTCACCAAGGCAACGCACTAACCGTCCAGACCGGTCTACGCAGGCCGGACGCTTGTTTGTCAGGCGTGAACCACATCTAAAATGCCGATGACAGTTTTGCAGGGGTGCCCAACCCTGGTCCTCAAGGGCCACTGTCCTGACAGTTTTGGACAGGTTTAGATGTTCCCCTGCTCCAGCACACCTGAGTCTAATGAAAGGTCGTTATCAGAATCCCACAGAGCTTGATAACGACCCATTCATTAGAATCAGGTGTGCTGGAGCAGCTAAACATCTAAAACTGTCAGGACAGTGGCCCTCGAGGACCGGGATTGGACACCCCTGCCGTGGTGTCTCTGCGACTGGCATGTCATCATCACAATGTCTGCTGAGGAAGAGCGTCTCTTTATGGAATAGCATGAATGAGCCTGACAGGTCATCGAGTTGAGGGGTTATTACAAAGTCTGTGACAGGAAGAAGTGTGTGTGTGTGTGTGTGTGTGCGTGCGTGTCTACCACATATCCTGCCACAGTGTCTGCAGTCTACTCTGTGTGATAATCCAGTATTGTTGCTGCGGCAGAGGACCATTGTGTCAGTGGCTCTGTCTTCCTGTGTCCTGAACCATTCCCACTACACACAAGCGCAACACTAGCCTAACACAAGCCCTACACAAGCCCTACACAAGCCCAGCCTCAGCTGTAAAGTGCACTGCATGGCAACTGAGCTGTAAAGTGCACTGCATGGCAACTCAGCTGTAAATTGCACTGCATGGCAACTCAGCTGTCAAGTGCACTGCGAGTCAAATCAGCTGTCAAGTGCACTGCGAGTCAAATCAGCTGTAAAGTGCACTGCGAGTCAAATCAGCTGTCAAGTGCACTGCGAGTCAAATCAGCTGTCAAGTGCACTGCATAGCAACTCAGCTGTAAAGTGCACTGCATAGCAACTCAGCTGTAAAGTGTCTGGAGAGCTGCAAAGCTGCCTCTACAAAATGTCCCTGTTTAAAAGACGAGCGCCTCTGTTTTTAATGAGTTTAAATGCTCCATCCAAGCAGAGCCAAGTGAGGCTCCTATATTCTTTAATTGATGGTTATGCTACTATCCTATTTCATAGCCGGGAACCTGCTGCAAAGCAAACTTGAACAGCACTTCGTTAGCAGGAAAAGCTGCTCTTTAATTATTATACTGCTGGTGGTACTAGAAGCTATTTCAGGAACATGTTTTTCACTTCACTATTTAGCAGTTAGTCAAAAAAAGGCTGATGTTTTACTACAGTGCAATTTAAAGTCAAGCAGCTAATAAGGATTATAGAACAGACTTCTGAGTTTATAGATGTTTTCAAGGATGGTCATACAATGGCAGCAAATAACAATAAAAGAGTAATAGTCACCTATCAAACGTACAATTATAGGTCAAGGGGTTGAGGAGGAAGGGGGAGGAGGGAAGGGGGTTAGTGAGGGAGGAGGGGAGGCGGGGAGGGGGGAGGGAGGAGACAAGGGGGTAGGGGAGGGAGGGAGGAGGGGTGTCCCTCACTCCAGAAAAGAGAGACAAAGGTAGGCTGTAATAATAGTCTGACTGATCAGTGCACTGTAGCCAACAACATCGCACTGAAGGAACAGAACTTCCCACATGTCCACGTTTACAACAGCTGCTCTTTGATGCTAACTGCTCCTGGCATGAAAATGTCCACCTTTGTGTACCAACAATCCCAGATAAAATGTGCAAGGGAGGACCCCGACAGAGTCTCTTCCAATCAGTGAGAAATCCATCAACATGCAACAGTGAAACCATCAAGCATTCAGTTATAAAGTGCCATGCTAGCTGGGACATGCTAACTAGTGTTTATGGCAGTAGAGTGGTTCTATCGTGGATGCTGATAGGTGGAAGGTAAGTTGACTCTGTGCCTGGTCCACCACAACATGGAAACATTTAGGCTAAAAACTGACGCTAGGGAAGAAGTCAACATCTGATTGGTCCAAAATGCCACATGGATGTCTCCCTGCGATATCTTTGATCAAGCCTATTTCCAACGATCCATCTGTTTGCTGACGACAATAAAGCACCGTAAAAAAAGTGTTTTTCCTGCGTCAGAGACGTTAACAGAAGTCGTTCTTACGTCTAGCTGGCGACAGAAACACAATAAAGACATGCCAACAGCATTCTGGTAGAACTGTACCAAGAAGACAAAGCTTTTATATTTATCTTGCTCAAGCAGACGGCAACATTTAAAATGTTACCAACAAAAGCACACACAGCAATGTGTGCATGATCGCTGCAACCTATGCCTGACAGAAAAGGACTATTCGGCTAATTCATCTAGGTGGTACACTTGGACAGCAGCCACTGCTATTTCT
Organism: Plecoglossus altivelis; assembly: GCA_036571765.1. Taxonomy (NCBI): domain Eukaryota; kingdom Metazoa; phylum Chordata; class Actinopteri; order Osmeriformes; family Plecoglossidae; genus Plecoglossus; species Plecoglossus altivelis. The sequence goes on from BROE01000004.1 coordinate 442,540, forward strand.
AAACAGCACAGTCTCCTAAAACCACTCTGCGCTGAAGTAGACACGCCTTCTCCGGCGTCCGGGCCGGTGGAGGCGATCTGACCTTTGACCTAGGAAGAACACCATGAGAAGTAGAGTTACTGAAAACTTGAGGGAGAGAGAAGAACTTCAAGGGATGGGGGGGGGGGGGGTCTAATCCCAGCCTCTCTTCCTGACAAACTCACAAGGGTGGGGGAGGGGACCCAACCTTAGTTCCTGACTAAGCAGTAGTGACTCTAATGTGATGATCCTTCCATTCACTGCAACACAGAAACACATCCCAAGTGAAATCAGACTTAACCAATCGATTCAAGTAGATGGCTGCCTACTTTGTTACGCTTCCATAACCTAACCCGGACCTCGAATCTTCCCTGTGCCGCTAAAACGGAATAAAATGTCGCAGAAACGTTAGCCGTGTTCCTCCAACTGGCTGAGAGGAGAGCGAGCCAGCGCAATTTCCTTGGTGAAAACGTTTCAACTGCCTAGTGATCCCCTAAAAACAAGCATGTGAGCTCAGGCCAACCCAACGCTCTGATAATTATCCTCCTCCTCGTCAGAAACCTGCCTCTTACCACACGGGCAGGGGGTTGTTTTGCAAATGAATCTCAAAACTGGTTTTTCAAGTCCACGATTTCCAGTCCTAACTGGTAGTAATCAACCACAACTGTAATAAACTGCGGAAACCAAAATCTCAACAGCAACTAAAGTGTAGCTAGATTAGCGTGTAAAGTCTAACCAAACACACAACCTTTTGAATTATCAAGCTAAAACCTCATATCCTATCGGTACACACAGACAAGAACATGGTTTTTAGGCCGTTCCTCAACTACAGGGTGAACAGAAGTACCCAGCTCTGAAAGTTGACTGTAATCAACAGACCGCAAACTCAACACTGTGCCTGGATTCACACTCACAGAAAACGCCACAAAATTCAATCTACTCAGAGCAGCTCCAAAACGGCCCTGCACAAATGTAGCGTTAAAAGTTTACGATCCTTAATGAAGAAACTGAGTTTCGTCTGGCCCTTGTGGCTTCGTTCAAACGTGTGATTTATCTGTGGATTAGCACTTATCAGAGCACGTGAAACCATAGCCCCCACTCTCTGGAGTGGCAACTGAACAGGCCCTCCTAGTGACATATTTGCCCAGCTACAAGCACATATGGTTCCACTTAGAGATCTGCACCTATAAACAGTGGGCCATGGCAGCTTACTGGTCAGGAAGTCTAATGTTGACTGCAAGTCAAGACAGGCACAAGCTGCTAATGAATTATACACCACCCCTACCTCCATCAGTAACACCAACCTTTGCATTTAGAGACCTACAGAAATGATACCAAGCCCTGTAACATTGTTGTTTAAACCTAAACTAACTTAGAGAGACAAGCACGCAACTGACTGACTACATGACAGGTACTTTGCTGCAAAGTAAATGAGAGATTTCTGAATTTCTTATTGTTCACTTTTTACAGGATCTGCATTTTACTGCACTTCGATCTATAGCAAGGCAGTTATATTAAATGCATATCTGTGTTCAATGACATTTTCATCAAACTGCAGGCAACCTAAAACGTTATTGTGGTTTATGTGCCAGCTGTTAGCTACATTCAATCAAAGGATGGGCCAATCTGAGTCAGATGAATTAAAAAGTAGGTTAACAGGTGGTGACAAGACGGTCTTGAGAAATACTGGATAGGTCGACCCCTTGTGATCAATGAAAAAAACTCAATGACAGCATGAATATACACATATCAACAACAAAATAAGCTAAATAAGATCAATACAAAGAATTGTGAGGATAACCTATGGAACGAGTTTAAATCGCTTTCCGGGTTAAAGCCACCGTCCTACCGGACAATGTAGAATTACGTGATCATTTCTTAGTCTGGAACTTGATTCATTCAATCAAGTCTCCAGGAGACAGTAGATTAGTTACATATAGTTAGGTCGGGCCTTTAAGTCATTCGGAACTACAGTCCCAGAGACCACTGACCTGGAGAGGCCTGTTAACTGTTTGGCTAGTACTTTAATACTGCAGACAGTATGCCCTGACTAACATTTTGTATATAAAGAATTACATTTCAGTCTGGCAACAATTGTAGCCAATATCGAAAATGATCAGGTATGAATAAATATTATACAACGTAACCTGTGGAAAAGCCATGGAGCGGTGTTAGCAAACGTGCTAACTTGAGACATTTATAAAGTGGTTTACTCCCAAAACGTTGGCTAATAAAAACCTTGAAGTCGGAATCTGTCTTAGATGCTGAAATGTTCAAATTCTGCTGCGTGGTAAAAACTTGCTTTGCGCTCAGAATTATATCCATGACTTACGTTTTACGAAGGCTCAATGGAAAAACTAGCGTCTAGCCTAAGCTAGAAACATGCACGTAAGCTTTCAAAAGTACCCGAATATCCTTAATGCAACTAAATGATATTTCCATGACTATGTGAATCAACAAAGCGTTGCTGTGCTGTACACACCATCAATACATTACTGAAAAGCTTCGTAGGCTAGCGACCAGTTGTCAAAAACTTTTTCCACACATGAAAAGTCGCAAGACAAACTTTTTTCTTGGTATATGTAGACAAGAGTAAATAGGCAACGATTCGAATATTCGGGTAAGAAAAAGTTAGCCGAAGCAGATTCCGTCTACATGATTCAAAGTTAAAACGTCTACAACTTCTGGGCCTGTTCAGAATCATTCGCTTACCGTCTCCGCCGCCGCTCCCCGGGCCACCTTCAACACCCGAGACACAGCAACAGAATCTCCACTGGGCCGTGGTGCTGAAAGAAGCGAATCGGGGGACTTCGGAATCGGAGTTTCAACGGCACCCAGGCCCTCTCTGTGTCTCCTCTCGACTGGGGGAATATTTCAACGTAGCCCCCCGCTGTTTTCGGAGACTCGGGAATACTTTTGACAACTATTCTTCTACACCCCCTCAACTATCCCCTTTATTTTCTCGTTTAGTTTCTATAACTTCCAGATACGAATCAAAATACTGTCAGAGAATATGGCGGCTGCATTAGCGAGCGCCTATCGCGAGAGAGAGAGACTCGTGTTTTTTCTTTTTTGGTTGAGGGGAAGGTTGTACGACGGAGAGGAAGTGTGATTGCTAAATCTCTTGCCGAGGAGCCAAGCTAAGGAAAACTTTTGTGGTATTAGAATGGAAACTATCAACAGACAATGCAGACTGATACAGGTGGGGGCGGGCGCTTATAACTATGCTGCAGTAGACAGGTAGAAGATTATAGTTACTGTGTGATTTATTTCATAAACATAGGAATGTATAAACACTCCCTTGTTAGATCTTGTAAATAAAGATTTGTACGTTATCTTTAAGGAAATACGTTTGTTTAGACATTTACAGTTCCTGGCTTTACGTGTAGCTTTCTTGTCATCGACCGAGGCATATGTGGCCAACGTTTAATAGCGCTTTTTCTTGCGCCCGTGGAGAGCATATTTGACCTCACTGTATAGATGCAAGAGCATATAGTTACTGGAAGTAGGCTACGAGTCCTTACGGCGAGACTACGGGCTGCACATGGTTACAGTAGTGGGCTGGTCCTTCTAAGGAGATGGTAGGTGGAGGTCCGCGTGTATGGTTAAGTGGGCGGAGCTCCAAAAAGGAACTAAGACTTTTAGTACAACAATGCGTGACTAGTTTAGCGTTGGACTGATGGAAGTTTGGTCAATTACGAACTTTTATCGCTATATGTTACAGAGTTGACAAAATGGATATTTGTACATTAAAACATGTTTAAAACACTTAACATTTCAGTAAGTGTCCGTGGCCTCACGTAAAAACATATTTTATTTTAAAGTCATTCACGATTCGTGAAAACTTGGACATAAGCAAATTAGTTAGGTTGACTAAGTGAGAGCCACTGTTACCAATCAACAAACATTCTGGGTTTGCATAATTCGGTTATGAGGTAAATTAATTCATCAAGCTCATCACGAATGACCAGAAATGACGTGGGCATCAGTTTTTTTTTTAATGAGCACGTGCACACAGGTCCTGCTAGGTGAAATCACTATTTCTCCCCTCTGGGTGAATGCATATCTGCTGTTCTGTATCACTTTGTCTGCCTTCGCTGGTGAAACAATATTGGAGTTTGTCTGTGAGGACATCATAAACAGGTGTCCAATTATTTTTATTGCTTAATTGATGTGGACCAAGTGTGTAGTTTTGTGGCATTGTAAGTGAGGAAACAGACTTTAGCAAGAGGCTTCTATTGAAGAAGTCGGCACATTTGTTTTTCACTGGACTGGGTGGAAACATATGGCATCTTGTGTTTCTGTGTAATGGTGTGACTCACACACACACACACACACACACACACGCAGTCACACATGCACGCACGCACACTCAGTCACACACACACACACACTCAATCATAAACACACACTCAGTCACATACATGCACACACACTCAGTCACACACACTCAGTCACACACACACACACTTAGTCACACACACACTCACTCATAAACACACTCAGTCACACACACACACACACTCAAACACACACTCAGTCACACGCACACAAACACTCAGTCACACACACATTCACTCATAAACACACACACACACACTCAGTCACACACACGCACAAACACTCAGTCACACACACACACACTCAGTCACACACACACTCACTCATAAACACACACACACTCAGTCACACACACACACTCGCAGCGCCTCCTGCTATCTGCCCAGACCCTGACCTCCTGGGTTAGTGTTTGCAGCCAACAGAGCTGACAGCCTCAAACCACAGAGCAGGCTCTCATCTCTCAGCACTCTGAACTACAAGTAAGGATTCATTTATCACAGCTAAAGCTGCTGTACAGGGGGTGAGATAGGGTGAGAACACTGAAGATAGGGTGAGAAGTCAGCCAAAGATGAAATCTATTCCCCCTTCCTATGTCAACGTTATCTGGTACAGGGAGGTGCTCAACTGTCATTTCCAGGAAAAATTCCTCACGTCTGTTTGGCGTTGTGTCATTCTTTAGGTGTCATTTGCCGTTTACAATCCAAGATCAAGCGAGGAAGTTATGCACTCCCTGTCGTTGTGAGTCATTTGACAGGGAAGAACGTTTCGAGGAACATCACAAGGAACTCTCTGTGTTGATGCCAGAGCTGTATCAACCCCCCCTCCCCCTCTCTCCCCCCTTCAATCCACTTAATCCTCATCAACCTTATCCTCTATTAAGGTGCAGCTTATCCAAAAGAAAAAACATTCCTTTGTGGAAGTCAACAAATGAATAAGGGCAATTGATTGTGGTGGTGCTGGTTAACACACTGCTACAGTGCTGGGTAACACACTGCTACAGATGATTGTAGCGGTGCTAGGTAACACACTGCCACAGTGCTGGTTAACACACTGCTACAGATGATTGTAGCGGTGCTGGGTAACACACTGCTACAGTGCTGGTTAACACACTGCTACAGATGATTGTAGCGGTGCTGGTTAACACACTGCTACAGTGCTGGTTAGCACACTGCTACAGATGATTGTAGCGGTGCTGGGTAACACACTGCTACAGTGCTGGGTAACACACTGCTACAGTGCTAGGTAACACACTGCTACAGTGCTGGTTAACACACTGCTACAGTGCTGGTTAACACACTGCTACAGTGCTGGTTAGCACACTGCTACAGATGATTGTAGCGGTGCTAGGTAACACACTGCTACAGTGCTAGGTAACACACTGCTACAGTGCTGGTTAACACACTGCTACAGTGCTGGGTAACACACTGCTACAGTGCTGGGTAACACACTGCTACAGATGATTGTAGCGGTGCTGGGTAACACACTGCTACAGTGCTGGGTAACACACTGCTACAGTGCTGGGTAACACACTGCTACAGTGCTAGGTAACACACTGCTACAGTGCTGGTTAACACACTGCTACAGATGATTGTAGCGGTGCTGGTTAACACACTGCTACAGTGCTAGGTAACACACTGCTACAGTGCTGGTTAACACACTGCTACAGTGCTAGGTAGCACACTGCCACAGTGCTAGGTAACACACTGCCACAGTGCTGGTTAACACACTGCTACAGTGCTGGGTAACACACTGCTACAGTGCTGGGTAACACACTGCCACAGTGCTAGGTAGCACACTGCCACAGTGCTGGTTAACACACTGCTACAGTGCTGGGTAACACACTGCTACAGATGATTGTAGCGGTGCTAGGTAACACACTGCTACAGTGCTGGTTAACACACTGCTACAGTCACAGTTCTTGTACAGGCCAGCCACCCACATTCCTTGTGCAGAAAGAGGCCTTTTTCTCACGGTCTGAGGATGGCCAATTGCAGGTCAACAGTTAAGGCTTTGCTTGCAGCAGGTTTGGCTGTCTGGTCATTGTTCCACTGTGTGCTGGTCTGGCTTGCGGCTCTCGTAAATGCAGGTATGGTTGGTGTTGTTCTAACAAGCGTGACACAAGACAGAGAAGACAGCCCCCTTGGGGGAGGTTTGTGTGTGTGTGTGTGTGTGTGTGTGTGTCTGTGTGTGCGCGTGTGTGTGTCTGTGGGTGTGTGTGTCTGTGTGTGTGTCTGTGTGTATGTGTATGTGTGCGTGTGTCTGTCTGTGGGTGTGTGTGTCTGTGTCTGTGTGTGTGTGTGTCTGCGTGTGTGTGTCTGTGGGTGTGTGTGTGTGTGTCTGTGTGGGTGTGTATGTCTGTGTGTGTGTCTGTGGGCGTGTGTGTCTGTGTGGGTGTGTGTGTCTGTGTCTGTGTGTGTGTCTGTGGGCGTGTGTGTCTGTGTGTGTGTCTGTGTGTGGGTGTCTCTCTGTGTGTCTCTGTGTGTCTGTCTGTATGTGTGTGTGTATGCGTGGGGCTGGGGGCGGTCTAGGGGAGTCAAAGGGGGTAGGAATGTAACCAAGTCATCTTAAGTGGCCAGCTAAGAGGACTGTGTAGGACAGAACATTCTCGACTGAGGTGAAGACCTTCTCTCTTGCAACTTGTAGTCCTTACACACAAATTTACCACAGTGCAATCATGAAACGAGGCCGGACTGAGAATAAATATTCGATTCAAATCTTCCGCTAGCATTTTGCACAGACCAGTCATTCAGAATGAGTCACTCATAATGTGTGGATGTAATTGTTAGGCGGGTCTGTCATTCTGAGTACATCTCAGAACTTGGAGGGCATCAATCTTGTGGAACTGACCAACAAAGCCTTACTATATCTGAGGTCCAGCTGGATGATGGCTGAGGTCCAGCTGGATGATGGCTGAGGTCCAGCTGGATGATGGCTGAGGTCCAGACACTGATCTCTAGGTTCCCACACGTTCACGCTGACCCTTCCCACATCAGCTCAGCTTTCTTCACAACCAGTAGAAGCAGACGAAACACGCTTACATCCACCTCACAACAGGCTCTGGGAAGAGCTGGACACACACGTACCACTTCCCAACTCCACAGAGACGTTTCTCCTGGGTCTGATGGAGAGCCCATGATTTCACCTTGACCCTGGAGGTTGGAGACCGTTGGAGTCGCCCTCCCAATCTTCCCCTACCGACCATTCCTCAGTGGCACTTAGCAACATCAGTCTTATCACTAACTGATGTCCACAAGAGTCCTCCTTATCGCAGAGCCTTTTACTAATGCATTGGTCTCTCCACTGGGACGGATAACGCAGGTGTTGGGGGGTCAGTCTCACATCCAGGCCCCAGACATGTCATGAATCCAAGGGTTTACGAGTGGAATGTATCCCAAGTTTCTGGAGAATCTGAAGTAGCTGCTCAGGGGCAACTGTCCTGGGGTAACTGCCTTGGGGTCATAGACAGGGACGTGGGTGAACCTGGTCCTGGGGATAAACATATGCCTTGGCGGGGCGTGGTATGACGGTGCATAACTGGTGGAATACTGTCCATAAGCGAGAGGCGTTATAACTGGCCCATGGACGTTAATGTACTGGGGTAATTCCTGGTGGTAAACTGCCAGCCCTAGCGTGTAACTTTCGTTTGGCGGTGCTTCAACTGCCCTCTGTGACGGTTGGGGTAAAACGTGTCCGTGGGCCTGGTCAACTGGCCCTTTGGTACTTCTGTCATGTGTACGACAAGAAACACCCACTCCAACATTCACTGGTACTACACCACAACGAGAAGCTAGAAACGCGGAGATGAGTGTGTGTGCTTCGCGAAGGTGAGCTCGATAGTCGAGGGTGTCGTGTGGTGAGAGACACATCCAATGCACTAATGTTGAAGGCTGTGTGTGGGTGGGTGGTAATATGCGTGGCCTGTGTGTGAGATGTGTTTGTGTGTGTGTTGAGGTGGAGGGCCCGGTGGGTCTGGTGGTGGAATGACTAAGTAATGTTACGCGAGTAGGAGTGCAGCCTGAGGTGCTCGCTGGATGTGTTTGGGGCGGTGTGTGGTCGCCCAAAGTGTTGCGTAGTTATGGGGTCCTCTACTATGCCCTCAGACGCGAAATCATTAGTAGGCAGGAGAGTGGGAGAAATGTCTTTTGTCAATTACCTTCTGCTGAGAGCCTCCAGCATAAGTTCGATGACAAGTTTATCTTGGTAAACCACAAGAGAATGTAAAATAAAACACAAGGCTTCAGAACGCCCATATCCTGGCAAACCCTACTCACCTTATGTGGTATATTTAAAAAGTAGTTAGGTGTTGGAATATTGGCAGCACGGATTTCGACGCTGTAATTCTAGTTTGGTGCCATCAGCTCCATTCATTGTGCCAATCTTCAGCTTGTCTGCACTGGTCCCACTGTCAACTTACCAGCTATTAAACGTACCCAAATGCGATAGCCATTAGACGCTTCGTGAGGAGTTGACATGGAATAATTATCAGGGTGTGGATGGTGCTCGTTAGGGGTTGTATATTGGAACAGTTCACGACACAAAAGTCTAAATAGCAGCTCATGTATTTGATTAATTTCACAAAATAAAAGCCAAACTGATAACATAAAACAGTGCATAAGTGTTGCTGAATACCTTCAATTTGGCAATTTTAGAGGGGAATTCTATCTCTGAAAACAGGTACAATGCTATTTGCTACCGATTGTTGGGCTATGTACAGTATGTCCGTGTGAAGTCTATAATTGACAACAAATACGCCCTCTAGTGACAAGAAGTGGAAACGGAGAACCGCGTCACAATACTAATAATCTTCTGAGTTACTGACTTATACCGTATATCCCTCAGTTAAGTCAACGTCTGTCTAAATGTTTACTTTGAACAATTTTATTCTGAAAAGTTTATGACTCAATCCAGGCGGAAAGTATGCTAACACATTCCTCGTACGACAGTTGTTAAAACAAACAGGAAACAGACCAATCCTTTTCTGCCAGAGAAGACTTTTGAACGAAGCTGAAGCAAAAAGCTCTACGTTTGAGAATATGTCCATGAATATGACCTTTTCATATAACAGTCATTTGTACAATGAAATTAGGACAAAATAGCTAGTAGCTCATACATGTTTAATACTTTTTTATTATTTCCTGCATTGTGTTATTGCAGCCTTGACTAGGAAAGCTATGGAAACAACACCGTTAGGTCATGTGTGTATTTTGAATTTAAGTGCGCGCGCACACACACACACACACACGTCTATACACAAAATACACAGGAAATGCATGGGTTGACAAACACCCAGACTTACAAAGAACTCTGTCGATGTACAATGGAACCTGTTGTGAAAGCACACCATTAAAAGTGAATGCCTTTCATATCTTAAACAGAATGAAAGGGTCATCTTGACATCAATGCTCTACGCACAAACAGTGGGACATTTCAAACAAGATTTGCATTTTGGAAAAAACGGAAAACCAGAAGTCCACTCAGTACACATTGTGCTCTGGCACGTTAGTCTGCTTCATCTAAGAGCACAATGGTTCGTGCTGCATGAGTGTTGCGTTTTTTTCAAACTAAGATCTGGTTCTATTTCACAAGAGAACCTTGCAAACCATGTTGTTCTGTACATACTGATGGGATTGCTTTAAGTTATGGATTTTAAGACACAGAAACATGCAACATTACTATGGACAAATGGGTAATGATCTAGGTCATTATTATTTATATGCATACACTATCGTGTGCCTATAAATATCTACACATACGTAAAATAGCATCATCTGTCTTAAAACGCTCACATAACTGTTATAACTTTAGTGTCTAAACAAGACATTAAAAAAACAAACATTAAATACTTTTTTTATTTACCACTAAATATTTCAGCAATAACAGTGCATTTAAAGACAATTATTCAATATTTAAATGAGAAATTATTAAAATGTGTTCTTATTTACAGCATTTTAAAACATTGAACTGTGTTTCACCGATGGGTTAGGTCAATATCAATGACAGTACAATCCTCCATAACCTTACATTGTATATTTTTTGCAGTCTTTAAATTAATGATAGAACAAAGGGTTAAAAACCCAAGTACATATTTAGCTGCTTACTGTCACATAGTGTAAATAACCAGTCAGACTGTAGATGATAATGAACATTAAAAAAAACGTATTGAAACAGAAGTCAAACATACCATAATAGACAGTACATGACGTTATAACCCACCTGAAATAACTCAAATGATACAAAACAAAATGTTGAATATTCCAACCAAGTTGTAAATAAAGATGAACATGAAAAAGGCACTGTCTACACATGAAAACATGCATCACTTCAGGAAAACTGGAGGCGAGATGCACATTTCAAACTCAGTCGTCTCAGTTTGGGACGTCAACTGACTGCAGTGAACGCAAGCCGTCGACAGACTCACAGGAGAGAATCGACGATGGCACGCAGCCATAACAAGAGAAGGGCCCAACGGGGACTAACTCTGCCACTGTTCGGTACTTTGACAAGATAAGGTGAATTTGTATCACTAAGTCAGTAACCAACCAGATATGGCTATTTCATTGGACTCTGGAGTACAAACTATAAATAAAGATGATGGTAGTTCAGGGTGGTGTGGTGGTGATTGCCTGACTGATTGACAAAGGTCCTTTTCTGTTTGCACTGTAGTTAAGGCAGAGGACATACTTAACCATGGGTATCGTATACTCATGAGAAAATAAATATGATTGTATACAATGATATCAATATATATGCATTTCTCTAACAATATTCATCTATAGTACAATGAACGATTCGGTGAGAGACGAAAACTAAATCCAATGCCATCTTTGATTACTGAATTCAATGTTAGAATTACACAAGGAATGGTTCTCCCAAATCACTTTTTGAAATCACAGGACAATGTGTGATCTGCATGCTCATGTTGGGAAACATTGAACAGGTCAAAGCTTGTGTCTATGTGTTTGCATAGGAACTGTTTTTCAGTAATCGCTCCACTGTTGCCTGTTATAGCCCCAGGATGAATAATACTTTTGACACCTCGCTTACGTACAGATAGATTCACAACAGCATACTATAGTATCCTTAATGCTCTTCCACTGCACTTCATATTTCTTAGACACGTAAAAAACTAAAGGAGATAAATAAACAAAGGTTTGATAGCTGCTGGTTTCGTCACAGAGAGAAAAAAAAGGACACGACTGAATCGACCTGATCTGCCAGTCGGATCAGCGGTTAATAGATGACTGCAGCTCCAAAACCAAACAGCTACGTGTCAACATGCAAAACATTCTGATAACTGTTAAGGACTGATTTGTTAACACTGATGTGTTGAAAAGTCACCTGGTCCAACATATATGCTAACCAAACATCCTGTTACGTGTTGCAGAGTGTGCTAGGACCAAGACCCAGGACTGGACATGGAGCACATCAACCAGTATCTACAAAGCCATAGCTTTCACACTCTCAAAAGCTGAGCAAACTCAACTCCATACGATCCCAATTGGTGTGAAAGTGATGAAACGTGAATCTGTCGTTTCTCTTTCACTGGACAAAACTTCATCTGTAACCTGATGTTGATCAAAATATACCAGTAGAACTAGTGATTTCTGAACCATCACAAAGGCAGTTAAAAAAAAAATCATACAGCCAACTACTTGACAAAGATAGTCTGAATCCTTTCGACGTGTAAAAGTACATTTGTGTCCTTGTAGCTGCGCAGGGATCCAGCCATGCAGTTCTCCGCATGACCACTAGATGTCAGCGCACAAACGTCCCTTCAAAAACGCAACAGAACAAGGAACTGAAACTGGGATCCTCATGTTTGTACATGTGCACCATCTCTGGGCACAGAACACATCCAGTCTGCTCATTCTCTCGTGATAAATACTACAGGAAACCACTGCTGGCATCCCGCTCTACCAGGAGGTCCACTCAGAACACTGCCAGGAGGGAGGGGGAGGGAGGGGGAGGGAGGG
>BROE01000004.1:455271-511596 GCA_036571765.1 Plecoglossus altivelis
AGGCGAGGGGGGGAGGGGAGAACAGAGGGGTCTAACGAATTGGCTTCGTTATCCGCTTGTGCGATCTGTTGGAGCAGTGCGAGTTTTCGACTCCCGGCCGCGTTATATGGGAATCGAGACACAACACATACATAGCCAAAGGTGAAGCATTGGGTAATCCCCTCCTCCCTCCCTACCTCACCCATGTCCTCCCTTCTACCCACCTACCCCCCACCCTCCCCCTCCTCCCTCTCCCTCCTCCACTTCAACATCAGCGTTTGCAGTTTAGGCCGTAGGTGCATTTAGATGCCGTGTCCCGTGGTGCGAATTCCCCCAGTGCTTTGCTTCCTTGTGGCCGTTACTAGAACATGACGATGATGCTATGTTCTGTGCAAGTCCTGAGGAGAGAGAGGGGACCAGAGGGGAGGGAGAGAGGGCGGGGAGAGGGTGAGACAGAGAGAGAGGGGAGACATGAGGAAGGGAGCCAGAGAGAGAGGGAGAGAGTTTGTGTGTTTGTGTGTTGGGGGGGGGGGGAGGAGGGACAGAGAGAGGGGTGGAGGGAGAGACGGAGAGGGGGTCGGGAAGGGGAAGGGATGAGGCGTGCAGAGAGAGAGGGACAGAGAGAGGGGAGAAGGATGAGAGGGAGACAGTGAGGAGGGACAAAGAGAGAGGGGACAGAGGGTGACAGAGAGAGAGGGAGACAGAGAGAGAGAGGGAGACAGAGAGAGAGAGGGTGACAGAGAGAGAGAGGGAGAGAGAGGGAGAGGGAGACAGAGAGAGAGAGAGGGTGACAGAGAGAGAGGGAGACAGAGAGAGAGAGACAGAGAGAGACAGAGAGAGAGGGTGACAGAGAGAGAGGGAGACAGAGAGAGAGGGCGACAGAAAGAGAGGGAGGCAGACACAGAGCAAGCGAAAAAAAAAAGTTTCCTTTGTCACTAAATATACCTTCTGTGTCAACATCATCTGACCCATTGTATCTGAATAGCTTGGTTGTTGAACCAGTTCAGTGAAGGGTACCTCAAGTTGAAGCTAGAGAATATTACAATTAGCAGAACGTGTAAAAGAGCATTCTGAAAAGAGGACTGTACAGAGATATCTAGAAACTTCATTTCTCTCCCAAATAGACAAACACATGCCTAGGTATAAAACAAAAGAAAAAAAAACCTTCAAGATAAATGATGTCACACATCCCTGTAAGTATCAGCCAATGAGCTGATTATCATGTGAAAACATGTGATTCTTAAAGGGACAACAGAAGAAGAGGAACAATGACTAATAAAAGCAGTCATTGTTCTTCTGACAAGAACCTTCTGGTCACTAGGATCTATCTACTCAGGGGGGGAAACAATCTTTAAAAGAGATTACAAACGATAACAGTAAAGGGTTATTTCATGTGTTTCATCCTATCTGGTCGACATCGGACAATATTTACAAAAAACATCAATTATCGAGAGCAAACGAGCAAAAATGTCAATTGAACAAATAGGAAAAGGTGCAATATAGTTTACATCAATGAACAGAGCTGCAGTCCTTCTATGTAAAGAACAAGTTTTTATAAGTGCCATGGTTCGGTATTTAGGTAGTAGGTGTTTGAGGATACACCTAACCAATGTTTCCTCTCCATCATAAGACCCACCCCCATAGTAAAAACACCATTATCTTCTACACCCCCTGTGAGGCAGGGCTTGTTTTTTGGTTCCTATGTTGAGTTAGCAACAGTTTGTCCGTATTGCTGTACCCTTGACTTGAGTGTAAGGGCATGGTGGATGAGAGAGGGGAGAGAGGGAGGGAGATAGAATGGTCTCACTGTCATATGAATTACATGTCTGATCAGGAGACCCTGGAGGGGAGAAGAGGCTGAGAGGCTGGTGGGATAGAGTAGAGGCTGAGAGGCTGCTGGGGTGGAGTAGAGGCTGCTGGGGTGGAGTAGAGGCTGAGAGGCTGGTCGGAGTGGGGGAAAGGCGGAGTAGAGGCTGGTGGGAGTGGAGGAGAGGCTGGTGAGTTGGACTAGACGCTGAGAGGCTGGAGGAGTAGAGGCTGAGAGGCTGGAGGAGTAGAGGCTGAGAGGCTGGAGGAGTAGAGGCTGAGAGGCTGGAGGAGTAGAGGCAGGATGCTCTGGGATGGTACTGTGATGACGTCGAGCTCCTCGGCAGCTTGGAGGAGTCAGTAGCGATGAGACTGGTGGGAGTACTGGGAACTCTGCTGGGATGACGACGAGTATCCCATGGTGCTCTGGGACTGGGTGGAGCCTTGGGCGTTGCTGTGGTAACCAAGGCGGGAGCTGGAGTGCTGCTGCGAAGAAAAACGGAGGGAAAACGATGACGTTTGACGACAGCGAGATGTCACGGTCTGTTGTTTGTGACTCAGGAAAACGAAAATGTTTTATTTTGTTGTTTTTATTATTCTTCGAAATCTCAACTGCTACGTAAATGTTTCATCAACTTTTCTCCTTTCGGAAACTTGAGAGCTTCTGTTACTCGCTAGGTGTCTTTCAGACAGTAACTGCTTATGATGTGTACATCTTTCCTGCTGTTCACCCAACTATGGTTCTGAAAATCACCACAACTGGCATCCTTGATGAGAGTGACTTCCCCTGCCCTACCAATCTATAACCTTCCATCTTCCTCGCCTGAGAAGCTGTGGAGACGCAAAGTTAACTGAAGAAGACAAACGAAGCGATGGGACTGACTTGGTCAACTTACTGACAGACACGTGGAATTTGAGAAGGCAGTCTATTTTAACAGCTACGTGAGATGAAGCACAGCCATGACAATAGTCTGACATGTGCGGACTATCACAGTACAACATGGTGACCACATGAATCTGTCCTCTGAGAAAATATTTCAGACTTGGAAACTTTACTCAGGACTTAGCACACAGCGATATATTAAAACAGCCATCACAACATCACCCCCTTACTATAATAAAACCACCTACCAGAAATAGATACATGACCAATCAGTGGCATGCACCTGACCCACATGACTCATTGTGCTAGTCCTCACCAGAGCCTTCTTACCCAATTCACTCCTAAATAACCAGGAGTGGCAGATTTGTACTGGGGTGCATTTCATACCTCCACACCCCCCACCCAACACATCATGTGAGCAGTGCAGAGAGGGACAGAGAAGTGCATTGTGGGATAGCCTGGGGGAGCGTGATCAATAAGCGAGAAAGTAGGGCGCTGAATGTGACGCCAAAGCAGGCAGCACTGCCTCATTCTGTTCCTCAGAAAGAGAGATATTTATACACAGGCTGAAGCTTGACAGAGAAGATCTTAGCAGCTGGCTATATGCAACCTCAGCCCAGGCTAAATATAACACCTCCTGGTATCTCCTTTAACACCACCCGAGAAGTCAGCGAGGTCAACAACCCTTATTATCTCCAACTCTCATGTTTAACGCCTATTCTTTCAACATCTCGCCTCACGCTCCGCTTAGTACGATGACCGGATTAATAATCATCTTTTCTCTGCTGTAACCCTCTGCCCCTGCCCCTGCTCCTCTCTCACCTCCCATTCCCGTCCTTACCTCCCCTTTTCTCCGCCTAGGACCTCGACAACTAACAGTCCTCCCCACTGTACTAACCTTTTCTGTATTTACAGCGCTCCACTCATCCTCTCCTCCTGTGACGCCAAAGCAGGCAGCACTGCCTCATTCTGTTCCTCAGAAAGAGAGATATTTATACACAGGCTGAAGCTTGACAGAGAAGATCTTAGCAGCTGGCTATATGCAACCTCAGCCCAGGCTAAATATAACACCTCCTGGTATCCCTTTAAACACACCCCAGAGAAGGTACAGCCAAGGTCAGACAAACCACCTTTATCTCAACCTTGCTCATGTTCTAACGCACATTCTTTCACTCCCCCTCCCTCCCTTAGTACACGGTTCATAATCACTCTTTTCTCTGCTGGTAAAACCCTCCCCCCTCCCTCCTCCCCTCCCCTCCTCCTCCCCCCTCTCCCCCCCTCCTCCCTCCTCCTCCTCCTCCCCCCCCTCCCCGGCCCAAAGCCAAAGATAGAGTCGGTGCCAGGACAGCAGGCCAACTCAGTGTTCAACTATCCCTTTATCAGGAGGCTGGTGTGAAACCAAAGAAAGGACATTATCTTCCTGATAAAATATGGCTGGCATTGCAGTCAGCCAGCGTCACACCTCTCTCCAGCCAGAGATAGATCCCTTCACTGTCTGGTCTCTCTGGTCTCTCTGAGCAGAGCTCCGGAGCACCGGATTAGAGCTCAAAACCTTGTTCCCCTTGGAAGATAAAGTGTCAAAGGCATCTCCCCTTTCTACAGTTCTACTCCACGCTTTCTAAGTTGATCTACCGCTTTCACCAGGTAACATCTTGTGTTTTACCTAGTACACAGGTAGATCAGAGCTTAAACAGATAGTGGAGTTACCCATGTGGTACAGAGTTGTGACGGATCTGACCTGGTACTCTGACTGCAGGACGCCTGTGCCTGAGGAGGTTCCTGAGGGCCCAATACGAGGTTTCTTGTTCGGGGGGCCCTGGTCCTGGCTGTGTTGCAGCCCCCCGCCAGCGTTGGCCCCTGTGCCCCCTGAGGTGCCGTTGGTTTGGGCCGAGTTCTGCTGTGAAGGGGCCTGCTGGGCTGCAGCCTGCTGCTGGGTCTGGGTCTGGTGCTGCTGCGTCTGGGAGCCACACACACACACACACACACACACACACAGACACACACGGAGAGACACACACACACACACACACAGAGACACACAGAGACACACACACACACGGAGAGACACACACACACAAACGGAGAGAGACACACACACACACCCACACACACGGAGAGACACACACACAGACACAAATGGAGACACCCTCAAACAGACGTAAACATTTCAGACACCATCTCAGTCACGCGTCACGGCTGCACAACAGGACGTCACGAAACAAACGATCGTATATCCTGTTCTTACCACACGTCGACAGCATTTCCTACTGAACCGTCAAACAAACCCCACGATTTTCCCCCCAAACGGCTTCTCAACGCCTATCCACCAGCACAATAGCCCATTGATCAGTGCATGTCATTGTTTACAGCCATGTGGGTATGAGGCCTTGAAAGTACTAGCTGGAGACAGCTTACAGGAATCTCAGTGCCCTGCTGACTCGTATAGTTCTCATGGGGCGCCATGCCAAGACACGTGAACCGGTCAGCTGAAACAATGAGGCCCTGTCATGCCTAGCGAGCCTGGCTGGTGAAGGAGCTCTCAGGACGCCTGAGCGTGAGGCAGCGCTCGGACCGGACGCCGCAGCGCTCGGATCGGACGCCGCAGCGCTCGGATAGGACGCCAGGCAGCGCTCGGATCGGACGCTGCCTTCTTGTCAGCAGCTGAAGCCGAGGGTAGAGCGGAGCGTCTGGGTTCTTAGGACCAGCGAAGGCCCTTTAACTGGAAGTCACGCGGCGCTGTTGCCACGCTGTCGCCACGCTGTCGCCACGCTGTCGCCATGCTGTCGCCACGCTGTCGTTCGACGCACGAGCTAACGGACGTGTGTCTGGGTGTGTACGCTGTAGCGTGAACGTTTGGCATCAAGTTGAGGTTTTTTTTTTTTTTTACCTTCTCGGTTTTCTCTTCGGGCTCGTCTTCGTTGAGAAACTCTCGTTTTGGGTAGGGGATCTGACATCCAGCAAACACACTGTAAACAAGGACACATCAGCTTGTTTATCAATGGGCCGACTGCCTGGAAAAGAGACATTGCTCTGTATCTTTCGCTGATAAGACACATATTTCATTCAGCCAAGAAAATGTCAGACACCAAACATCCTAACAACAACACTTTGTAATGATGATTCGTGAAGTTTTTAATTATGTTACAATTATTTCAGTTCACTCAAGTAATACCCTCTACTTCCTCCCTTTCCCCATCAACACCCTGGACCACAAGGACAAGAGACCCTCTCTCCCTCCATCACTCTCTCTCTCTCTCTCTCCCCCTCTCCCTCTCCCTCCCTCTCTCTCTCCCTCTCTGTGAAGGGAAAGGAGGGAAGACTCTACAATTCAAGGCTGAGCTTGAGCGATACCGTGATGAAGTAGAGTCTTACTCAGAGGTTGGCAAGGGGTCCTCTAAGAAGTAGCCGTCCTGCAGGGCCTGTTCAGAAGTGATCCTTTTGGTAGGGTCCATGGTGAGCAGCTTCTGGAGCTGCCGTTACCAACAAACATCTTTGATCAACTCACAGTGTTTCACAGTCGAGAGAATGGCACAGAGAAAGGTTTGTGTCTCATCCTCACCAGCAGGAAAACCTTGCTGTCCGGTTTGACTTTATGCTTCTCCATGTATTTGATTAGGCTGCTGTTTGCATACCTGAGGAAGTGTGGAAAACAAGGGGCATGACTAACACAGCGGACCAGATGAGAAGCTGATCTGTGCATATCTGAGAAGACTTCTACTCACGTCGTTCTCCTGAAGTCCTTCTGAAGTGTAGGGTACTCAGGCATCTTCCGGATATCTTCCCAATCCTTGTCTGAGGAGACGTTTTAGAGAACAGAAAAGGAAAAGAACTCGATGACTTCGACCATGAACGCACCAACAACATGCATTTTGTGAAGACAAGCGCATCAAAAGACCAGGATGGTGAACTGGTGAATTGGACAACATCTGGGAGGTATTTGAAGTTGGCGTGTGTTTGGACAAACCTGCAGGGAAGCCCATGACACTGAATATCCTGTCCAGCTGATCGTGATGAAAAGGATTACTGGTCTTGATGTCTTCCTGGCGACAGTGGAAGATGGGCTCTGACGTCAGAAGCTCAGCGAATATGCAGCCGATCGCCCAGATATCTGAAAGGGAGCAACTGTAAACATCCTGCCACGACCTCCACTACCAGGACCTCCACTACCAGGACCTCCACTACCAGGACCTCCACTACCAGGACCTCCACTACCACGACCTCCACTACCAGGACCTCCACTACCACAACCTCCACTACCAGGACCTCCACTACCACGACCTCCACTGCAACTTCAGAACCCTCACACCCTTCCACAGAACACAGGATATTCAGTCACATAAAGAGGATCAGGAAATGACCTTCATCAGGAAGAGACACGGCAACTAAACTATTATCTTTCCTCAGACGCACAACAGAAACGTAGCAGATTAAACAGACGTAGTGTCTGAACGTTTACAAATGACCATCTCTTACTTCCTTCCACTCTGGGGGGTTACGTGGGCAATGCCAAATATTTAGAAAACATGTTTCGGCATGGAGTGTGATCAAGTCAACACCCAACGAGCTCCTGGAATTAAATCTAATTATACACACACTTCCAAAAGATAAAGGCCACAAAGCACCTCATGTCACTCAACTGCTACCACAGAGAATGTGGTTCAAGTTTGACACAGTAATGTTCCTGGAAAACATTTCTGTTCTGAGAAGTTTTTCCGTTCCTCTGTTCACAGCGAACACGTCCACAGTCAAACCAAGAGGGGTCACAGATCACAACAACATGTCTAGCAGTTAGTTGTCTAGTACAGTCATTCTCAGCTCTGCTTCTTTGGAACCTGCCTGTCCTGAATGTTCTAGACTTACCTGATTGAAATGAAAGGACAGTTATCAAGCTACGCTAAAGCCCTCGTTTGAATCAGGTGCTTAACTTTTCAAACATGCAGGACAGGGAGGCCCTGGGGACAGGGAGGCCCTGGGGACAGGGAGGCCCTGGGGACAGGGAGGCCCTGGGGACAGGGAGGCCCTGGGGACAGGGAGGCCCTGGGGACAGGGACTGAGAAACCATGATTCGAGTCTGGATGATTAAGTTACATATTTGAAAGGGCATGGAAATTCTGGGATGGACAAATGCAAAATAGTCTATTTACGGTTTCAGTTGAATGTCGGACTATATGCACATCTCTAAGGTCCTGGTTCTGTCAACTTACCAATGGCTTTGGTGTAGTGGCGGGCGCCTAGCAACAGCTCAGGGGCCCGGTACCAGAAGGTCACCACCACTGGGTCAAGGTCAGCTAGCGGTTTTAGGGGAGAGTTGAATAGTCTTGCGAATCCCATGTCAGCTGAGAAAGCAAGGAGAACAATGTCAACACTGTATTGACGTAGTATCAACATGGTTAGTATCAGGAGCAGGGTGCCCTCGTCAAGGCCGTGCTCTTGGCAAGAGAGATCTCCCATAGGCTCAAATATCAACCAAGCCAGCTGGGCGGGGGCTCCAAACTGGGATTCCGGAATGTTCTTTGAGAAAGCCATTCCAAGAGGAACACGTTTGTCTTCCGAAGATCAGTTCCGCTGATCAGGTGTGCGCACCAGAGTATAGGTGGAGTCTTTAGTATGGATAAGTAGTGTTGGGTGTTGGAGAACCTGTTACATTCGCTCAGGAACTTCTTTCCAGTTACCTGACTAACCTTTAGTCCAGCAGCATACCAGCTGACAGGAACGACCTCGTCAACAATCTGTTGAGCACCGTGGCAGATTGAAGCTGTTGCTGAGTGGCTCTAGTGTGTGGGGAGGGTGTGCGGTGTGTTGTCTATTAGGACCGGTTGCCTGACCTCTGCTCGCCTCTCTGACACTGTGAAGGCTGTGGAGTTCTATTCTATATCCAAGTCCTATTTTCTGTGGTGTGACGTGAACAGTAAAAAATATATTTAAATCTGAAGGTGGGTAATTTTGACGGCTGGCGTTTCAATCACTCCGGTCTGTCATTTGAAAGTATGACACCTTCTCGAGTGTTCTCCAAGGAAGGACTGGCTTGCCAGGGAATGCATCTCTGGGCACCAGGGATCCAGTTACACTGACACAATAACAAAGCTCTGGCTTGGCATTGCAGACTCATATGGTCTCATAATAGCGGCACTTACGTAACTCTACAGCAGGCACTAACGCCTCTTATCTGCGTTGCCTTAACAGACCCTCAGTCACTTCAGGTGAAATACTGCCAACGATTCGCTCACTCGTGTTCGTTGATAGGTTGGTAAAATGGCCCCTTGAGTCTTTATAGTTTCGAGGTGTGTGATGGTCTGTGATGCACGACCAGGTGTGTGATGCATGACCAGGTGTGTGATGCACGACCAGGTGTGTGATGCACGACCAGGTGTGTGATGCACGACCAGGTGTGTGATGCACGACCAGGTGTGTGATGCACGACCAGGTGTGTGATGCATCCTTGGCTGGATGGCCTTGTCTGGCAGGCTCCAACTCTGTCCCCCGCCCCACCTTCCACCTCCATGCATGGGCTAGGTGGCAGAGCCCACCGCTGCATACTCTGTTCGGCCTCGTCCCAGCTTCACCCTCCAGCTACCTGTTGATACTTAAATCCACAGGTTCATCTAGCATTAGTCCAGGCATTGCTGAATATTGTTATTATTTGATTTCAATAATAATGATATTCTTATTGTCTCCTCTCTCTGTAGGTGCCGTCGTCAAAGCGATGACAGAAGGTATGTAGCGTTCCAACCCAGCTAGTGAGATAATTTCTCCATAGCTTTGATCATTCAAAATGATGGGGACAGATGTCCGTCTGGGATTGTGTAAATGTGTGCAGCAGTACATTCCATTTGGAGATTTGATGATGCACCCAGACAGTATAAATACTTTTCGGTTTGTTCGTGTTGGCTGCTTGTGCAGGGGATGTGGCTGACAGGCTACTGTAGGTATCCCTTTTCATCTCCGTCTCCAAGCCTCCAGGGTCCTCCTCAGGAGCCTGGTAGTGTGCTCACCGCTGCCAAGGAAGACAGAACCGCCACTTCTCCTTGGGATATTATCTCCCATGTTTAGCATACTAGACAAAAAGATAGGATGTCAGATTTCAGACGACAGCATTCCATCACACGGGAAGATGTTATTTATGAAAAGCCATAATACTCCGATGTTGGAAGCTAGATGTCTGGACTGGAGCTCTTGAGACCACGTACGTTAAGCAAGATCTGATGACCAACTAGATGAAATAAACTTCAGAATGAACAGAAGTGGTTTGGTGCTTTAGCTAGTGTATGCTTGTAATTGGTGGAAGCTTGTTGATCAAAAAGACTAAAAATAAAATTATGCTAAATATATTGTTCCTCAATGCTTGTAATCATATGCCTAAATGCTCTCAAGATAATTATGTTTTGAATACACAACCGTTTAGCACGAATAGCTTTAAGCTTCAGTTCAGACTCATGTACTGGATGTGCCACTGATATCTTTTGAGCTTTGAACTTGGAACAGAAAGCTACTTCAGAATCCTCAAAGTCTCACTGTTACCCCGTTTGTCAACATCGTACACACAAACAGTCTGATAACTACATTTGTTGACATTTTTCTCTCCTCTCAGTTAATTTCTGCCTCCATTATCTGGAGAATGACAACCTAAGCCTTGGTCTGCCTCCATGCTGCTCACACAAAGGAGGCAGTGAAGCGACGGCCTGGCTGGCTGATAACATTGTCACTTCTAATGTTTGGAGGGACACAGCTGAGTGGCAGAGTGGTACAAGGCCATTTTCTGCTCACAGGGAAGAGATTAGACAGGCCAAGAGTGAGGCCTGCTCTGCCAATCTCGTCAGTTAGCGAGAAAAGTCCGCTCTGTGCCTTTTCACCAAGGAAAGCAGCTTAGCAGGTCCTCAGTTCTAATTGAGTTTGTGTGACTTGTTCTTGAATAGAGATGTTGCAGAACGTTCCGGGTGAGGTTGCAAGTCAGACTTAACCCTAAGCACCCAAATACAAGTGGGGTCAAAATGCACAGTGGATGTTACTCTAAATGCCATGATCAGACAAATATGTCCAAAATTCACAGTAGGATTCGATTTGGCCATAAATTCGTACATCTTTATATGTTCATATCTTTGCTTGATGTCCTCATGCAATGTCCTTTATTGAAATGTCAAAGATGGATCACGCAGTGGCTGGTGAGATATGCCACACTGCAGTATGTGACCACTTGGCCAGTCATCCCTGAGGTGATATACACTTCCTATGCATATATTTCTATACTGTTCATTACCTGCAGCGTAATGTATGGCCTAACTGTAGCTGATGGTGGAGAAGGACTGGAGGGATGGCTGCGGGATGGCTTCACCTTAGATCATGGGCTGATTGAGAATGCCATTTGTTACCTGGAAGTCCCCATCCATCTGGGTCCTGAGCGCCAACCTCAGCTTACACACAGCCCACATCATCCGGCCACATATAGAAAAGGCATTATGACACTCCAACGACAGACCATTGCTCATAAATCCAGCAGCTGTGATTTTAACGAGCCCCTCTAGCCTGTGAGGTGACCCTGGCCTTCAGGCTTGAGGCTGGAAGTAAAGACCCTCAACTAAGGACTGGCCATTCCTCAGTTCCATTTCTGGTGCAGCACTGTACCTTCGACATGTCGTTTACAGTTATTACATTTATTTGTGTTCTTTCTTTTCTGACAGAGAGGATTGAGGCCCATTACTGCGCCTTATAATCGCTGTTACATCATTCTTATTGTTATATTCACTGATTTCAGTACTTTAGGCTTCAAGCTTGCCAGCACGTTCACACTGCAGGTGTTTCACTCACCAAGATGACCTTGCTACCCATGGACTTTAAGACTGGAAATCGGACTTTGTGAATAAAGTCATTACGCGTTGAAAGCCAGGGACAAAAGGGTTTTTTCCCCCCAGTTTTTGCTTATGAAACAAGGCAAGGTAACAAAGCTGACATTTGGAGAAAAGGAAAGGACCAAGCAGACCACCACATTATCTTCAGTCATGCAAATGTGATGCGGATGTCCCTCTGCTCTCTGTCAGGAAGCCTCACAGATAAAGCACAAGGGCATTCTGGGAATATGACCCTTGGTTGCAAGATCTTGGGCTTAGAAGCGCACTGCTCCCCCTTCCTGCACTCTCCCTGTCTGTCAAGGAAAAGAAGCGGTGATAATTATCAGCCAATTTCTTCCCCGGGGCATTTATTTATTTATGTCTGTGGATGACATGTAGAGTGGCAGTTCCCTGATTAACCCAACGTGAATAACAGCAGCACTATGTCCCCTTATCGGTGAGAAGGGCAGCTGCTCAGCAGGGGAAACCATGGTGTCGGGTGATTTTCAGGACTGTGGGGGTGTGGTGGGGAGGGTTGTGGGGAATGAAGAAAGAGAGGTGGAGTGGGCGAGGCTGAAGGTGTGTGGGGGTGAAGTGAGGGGAAGTGTGTTGGGGGGGGGTGAAGAGAAAGTGGGAGGGAGGGAGGAGAGTTGTGGGAAGGGGGAGGAGAGAGAAGATGGGAGGGAGGGTGTGGAGGGTGAAAAAGGGGCAGAGGGTGTGGTGTGAAAGCAGGGTGGGGGTGATATCTCTGTGAGCACAAAAGCAAGATAGGTGGGTGATGAAGTGCACACTGGAAGGCATGATTTCTATATGAGCTATGATGACTGCTGTTAGGACAATGCTTGTTCTAGTATGACAGCACTTAGCTTTACCATTTCTACAGAGCTTCCTTATTGCTATGACATAAACATTAGAAAACAAGTGACTTTATGAATGTTCGAATGAGTGTTTAAAAGATGGTTGTTTTAACAGAACAGAAAATGGGTTTAATGGGGTAAACAAAAGAACTGGCAGCTTCAGACTATAACTGACTGTCAAACATTGCCTTAGTTTGAGTTTACGTTTTTTTCTATTCCTAAAAATGTTCTTTCGTACTTCTTCACTGTAGTTTCTGATGGCTTGAGAATCAAAGTTTATAGAAGGGAATAGTTTGCAGAAAGTTCTTGTGGGTCCGTAGCTTTTTGGAGCTCCCTTTGACAAAACTCTGTTGATGTGTTTGGGTCACTGTATTTCCCTAATAACAAGCTTGTATGCGCCAGCTAGCTGCCTGACTGATTCTGCTGAAGCTGCCTGTTTTTTCTCGGGTGCGGCTTATCGGATGCATACACTTCAAAGCATTGTCACCAGGCAAACGTCATCGCCACAGATCAGTTCCACTCTGACACAACTCAAGGAAGACTTTCATCTCTGGCTTTTGTAAGAGAGTGCCAATTACACTTTCCAAATCCGCATGTATATATCTGTCAACATTGTATCCATTTCAAAAACCCTGCTGTTTTTCTTCCATCAGAATGTTACAAAAAACGATGAGGCCATGGTACATTTGATCAGTGTACACTGTGTTCAGAGAAACCGTTGTATAGTTGATGTGTCTAAGTCTATTTTCCATCTTATTTGCAGTTGGAAATTGAGGCCATTTGCCCTCTTATGAAACAGACAGCTGTCTGACTTGGCCAGGAGCTCTTTTCTGATATGAACTTTGGTGTCCGTTAAAATAATGATATAACGATAGATATATTACAATGAGCCTTTTTCGGGTTTTCTGTTCAGAACATACGATTGGACAAATGTCCCTGCATGCTCTGACTGCGGTGTCTTTGGACATTCAGGGGGAAACTCATGAATCACGCGTCTTTTAAGGTCAATTTTTATTAATAATATACAATTAAATCGCAGGTTCCCTCCCCTTCTCTCTTCCCTTAGCCTTGCATTGGCATTCTCTCTGTCTGCTTGTGTGGTGATATAGTATCTCTGGGTAGCACTCACCCTCAGGTGGCTGAGCCCGTGGCTATCACTGTCATGCACATTCCAGACTCAGGTTTGGTCGTTTAAGGCACCTGATACTCCCTTAACATTCTGTGCTACAGTAAACTACAGGCTCGGTATAGGTGTATAAGGATTGGTCACTTCTGCAATATGAAAAACCTGCCTTTCATGGGTTACACGTCAAAGTATTTCAGTGCTATATGGGTGTGAATGCTCAAGCGATCTACATACAGCGTGTGAACCCTAGCGCATTTAAGAGTAGCTGTCGGAAAATGAGGGGTAATGGAATGGATATGAAAGTCACAAAAGACTGCACTGGTTATTATGTCCTGTCAGCATGGACAAGATTAGTCCCACGGCTGAATATTTATACAGCAGCTTCCAGCTCAATCTTCCACTTAAAGCTCTTTACCCTCTTTCCTCCCATCGTCAGACCGATTTTAGTTGGGTTGTTGCTGATAAAGCTTCCTTAAACAATATGGTACTGTGCAAGGAGATTCATCTCTAGGACAGTATTTCAGTAGCACAACACAATGGTACAGAACCATCAACTCACACGTATTGGAGCCGCGAGAACACCGCCATTCTTTGCGATCGATGCTTTGTCCCATCTGTTGATAACAGTAACTTTTTCGCGACTTCTCCCCTCTGTAGCCAGGTCAGGCTGACTGTGTATTGTGTTCTGGTCCACCATGCGAGCAAGCTGTGTTATACGGATTGTTATGCATTTTATTACCCCCTTCAATACTCATCTACAACCTCCTCGTTAAGAGAACTAGACCTAACTACTCCCTCTACACTCCGCCCTTCAGAACAGACGCATGCAACCTATCCATCCTCACATGCAAAGGTTTAATAAACAGCTCTCCTTAGGAAAAACCAAAACCTTACTACCCTCACACGTCCTCCTTAAGAGAACAGACCTACCCTCACACCTCCTCCTTAGAACAGACCTACCCTCACACCTCCTCCTTAGAACAGACCTACCCTCACACCTCCTCCTTAAGAGAACACCCCTACCCTCACACATCCTCCTTAGAACAGACCTACCCTCACACCTCCTCCTTAAGAGAACAGACCTACCCTCACACCTCCTCCTTAGAACAGACCTACCCTCACACCTCCTCCTTAAGAGAACACCCCTACCCTCACACCTCCTCCTTAGAACAGACCTACCCTCACACCTCCTCCTTAGAACAGACCTACCCTCACACCTCCTCCTTAAGAGAACAGACCTACCCTCACACCTCCTCCTTAGAACAGACCTACCCTCACACCTCCTCCTTAGAACAGACCTACCCTCACACCTCCTCCTTAAGAGAACAGACCTACCCTCACACCTCCTCCTTAGAACAGACCTACCCTCACACCTCCTCCTTAGAACAGACCTACCCTCACACCTCCTCCTTAGAACAGACCTACCCTCACACCTCCTCCTTAAGAGAACAGACCTACCCTCACACCTCCTCCTTAAGAGAACACCCCTACCCTCACACATCCTCCTTAAAAGAACACCCCTATCCTCACACCTACTCCTTAGAATAACATATGAATAGCAGAGCAAACCTGCTTAACTCGAACAGACGTCAATCTTGTACCGTAAGAAGAAGGAATAAGTTACTTTCCAAAAAAGGTCATTGAGTTAATTCTTTACCCTTTTACGAAGAAACATCAAAAAACGTCTATGAAAGTCGCTGGAAAACACGTTTATATATGATCAGCTGACGAGGCAATGACTAACG
This sequence comes from Plecoglossus altivelis, assembly GCA_036571765.1. Taxonomy (NCBI): domain Eukaryota; kingdom Metazoa; phylum Chordata; class Actinopteri; order Osmeriformes; family Plecoglossidae; genus Plecoglossus; species Plecoglossus altivelis. The sequence continues at coordinate 470,490 of BROE01000004.1, forward strand.
ACGTAAAGTCATGTGACACCAACTGTTGGAAAGAGGATAATATCAGGAAGTGCTATCTTTGTGAAAACACACTAACACACTGCATCAACACATTAGCCTTGGTCTAAAGTCAGACCCAGCACCGGAAACAAGGAAATTCCTCCCGTACAAACGAAAACAACTTTTAAGAGCCGGAAGAGTTGGCGCTCAGATAAGAGACCGGCTCCAATAATAATAATTTTCTAAAATCCTGGTTACCGTGTGAGTCTTATTAAAACACCCTCGCCGTTCACCGTGAAGCTGAAGTGAGCATGTGCGGCAGGACACGACCCTGAGGTCGCAAACACAACAGATCCACCATGCTCCCTTCTCCCTCCCATCAGAGGACTGAACTCACTCACACCATAGACTGGTGAGGAAGCCTTGACACCTGGAATCTACACCCTGAGATATGCATGCATAAGCGGGCACAGTCTACTAGCTGCCCCCTGCGTGCTCTAATACAGACTGCTGCGGCCCAGCCAGGGCGAGCGAGCACAGGGAGGGAAGCCCTCTCTCTGATCCCTGTGTATTTATGTGCTGCAGCCAGTCAGACCAGTCACCACCAAGCCTGTTGGGGTTGCCGGCGGTTACGCAAGAAGGGCCAATCTAATAAAGGCTTAGTCAGATTCCTGAAGCGTAAGGGATTTGGTGGCCTGTCCTGCCTTTGCAGTGTTGGAAGTCAACTCCCATCAACTGACTTACTGTGTGCTTGGCCAGCGATTAGTGCATGTTGAAAATAAGCAAGCAACAGCTGTGAATTATACAGTAGATTGGATCCCATACTGGATCCTATACTCTTTCATTCAGTCACATTCAGTCAAGTCATTGTATGCAACTAATCCAGCATTACCCTGCCCAATGGAAACATCCTATTTTTGCTCTACAGTGTTTACTCAAATGAATGCTGTGCTGTTGTCTATTGAGATTTCAAGCATTTGTTACAGAAGGAACATGACTCTTTCTGGGTAACTGTAGTTTCAGGGATACGAGATGAGAGAGACAGTATCTCTATCGTTTACTTTACTAGATAAGAGAGAGGAAGAGACGAAAAGAGTGAGCGAGAGTCAGAGAGAAAGAGAGAGAGTAAGAGAGTGAGATAAAGACAGAGTTAGAGACAGAGTGTGAGAGAGAGCGAGAGAAAAAGAACGGGAGAGAAAGTGAGGGAGCGTAAGAGAGCGAGAGAGTGACAGAGAGTGAGAGAAAGAGAGTGAGAGAGAGTGAGAGAAAGCAAGGGAGCGTAAGAGAGTGAGAGAGTGAGAGAAAGAGAGTGAGAGAGAGCCAGCAAGAGAGAGAACTCAACCCTGTGACATTGTTTAACCAAGGCCATGGAGTGACCTCTGGCACAGTGAGCCCAGGCGATAGTGAACAGGTGAACTGACGGCCTTTCCAGGAAAGCACTGTGGGAAAACTGCAGGGGAGAGAATCTCACAGGGGTGCTACATATTGTTGGAGGGGATAGAAGGAGGAGGGAGACGAGAGGATGGATCGTTCACTGTGTCAAGACACCCAGCTCCACAGTCAAAAGACTGGAGGAATGATAACAAAAAACCTCCCTATGGAATAACACCACCTGTGCCAGAAGTGCACAATCTAACTAGCTGGGAACCCTCCAAGTGGCTTCCTGTTGCTATCAGAACAACCTCTTGGGAAAATATGATGAAGTGTTGATGTTCAAAGTTGGCCATGTGTGGTGTAGGGTGTGCAGTAGTGCGAGTGTGTGTGTGTGTGTGAGTTTGTGTGCAAGCAAGTGTGTGTTTATGTGTGTGTGTGTCTGTCTGTCTCTAGAGCGGGGGTCTCCAGCCTTGTTCCTGGAGAGCTACCATCCAGACTGTTTTCACTTCCACCTCAATTTAGCGCACCTGATTGTACTAATGAGCTGGAGGATGAGCTGAATGAGGCGATATTATTTCCAGTTGAAGTGAAAAACCCTCCAGATGGGAAGCTCTCCAGGGCTTTAGTTGCAGAGCCCTGGTCTAGGAAGACTGGCAGTGTACTGACCAGATCTCTGTGCAGCACCCAGTTGGCATGGAGATAATGAATCCCATCTAGAATCTGATACAGGAGTGATTTGACCATCCCTCGGGGAAGCTGCATGGGTTTCTTGTTGGCCTTTGAAGCTCGATGGAACTTGATGATGTGCTGAAAAGAAAACGTCAGACCCGCTAGTACAATTTAGGCTATCATAGGATGACTATTATAATATATACTACTTCTGTTTGTAATCTGCATGTTCTATTGGAGCCACTTCTTGTTTTCAACCTGCGGCACTTTTAGATTGAGCTCAATATAAAGTTGATTACGAATACAATTATAATTCTTATTTGTGCATCTTTGCCTGCGACCGAAAAGAGAATCGAAGGTTAGAAATTCCCCGATAGGCGTTCAAAATCTAGATTTGGGACAGCACGTTTGACAGGAAGAGTGTGTCATGCTTTACTTACCCAGAGGTCGTGTTCGGCATAGTCAAATAGGAGCCAGACTTTCCTGTCGCTGTGGGACAGGAAAACCTTCTGCAAGGCGATCACGTTGGGGTGTTTTAATTCTCGTAGCAGCTGGCGAGAGACATACAATGAAAGCGTTCATGAATAATTTTTCAAAAACAATCATGAACGATGAGAAGTTTCATTTCAAAGACAGTACATCTGTCTGTAAAATGAGTGTGTGTAGCTTGATTAGCTAGCTAGCTTACCCACATGTCTAACGGGTTGTAGAGCTAGCTAGCAGATGCGTTTAGCAAACTGACAGTTATTCCGCTAACTATGTGTTTGCTCTCAACAAGACTCACCTTTGTTAGTTCACCGTTTTATTTATTAATATCTCACCCTTTTAACCTTTGCAGACCAAGTCCGACAGACGAAATATTCTAAAACGAATTCTTCGTAGTAAAACTTTGATAAATGATCTCTTATTGGTTGGTCAGTATAATTTCGGAAAAAAAGTTTTTAAAACGTGAAACTTGTTTGTGCAGTGTTTGATACAGCCTTCTTACTTAGTATTTACTGACAGAAACATCACCTGTTTCCGTTAGGGTTACTACGGCGACAGTGGGAGGCCCAGTAGGGCAAAGAACTGTAAAAGATCATAATCCTATCCACAGAATGAATTATTCAGCATTACGGTTCATGTGATTACTCTGTGTCACCTGATCTAAAACCCAAGGAAAAATACCATTTGTCAGTCTTGGCAACACCTTATACTTAACACGAAACCAGGGCAGAAGCCAGCAGAGCAGGGCTGTAATTTCAGACTCCCTGTCCACAGACACAGTTACTGAGAAGACACTGTCAGCACTAACTGAACGTAAAAGTACCCCTCTGGAACTCTAGAAAATGGGGGAGACTGAGAGACCTTCACAAAGCAGAGTGGAGGGGAAATAATACTGGGATTGTGTGAAGCATGTTTGATTTGGCCTTTGAATGGGGAGGAGGAGGGGGGGAGGTATTGAGGTTGGTGTTTAATTCAGCCTAACCCCTCAACTATAACACGGCATTGTGCTAATGAGCCTGTGGCTTATGGACATTCCATACTCTTTGGTGGCACACTTCAATCTTAGAGACCCCCTCCCCTGAACAAACCAACTACACCAGCTGTACTAGTTCCACTGGTTCCTCATAACACACACACACACACAGATGCACACGCACACACTGCTGTCAGCTGGTTTCATCCATAAAACATAGCGCTCTCAATGCAATCAATACAAAGTCGATGTGGGTTAATCCAAGGTTATGTTAGGCTGTCAAAGTGGGTGCATTTCCTATACAGATCTGTCTATAACTATTGAATCTGAAAAGGATTCATCTGACGAAAAAAAGATTTAAGATACGACGTAAAAATAAACAAGAAAAAGGGTTTCTTAATTTTCCAATGCAGGGTTTGTGTTTAAAGGGTAGTGTGGTAAAAAAAAAAAACCCCAACCCCAGACCAATCCATTTGTCCCTGTTCTGAGGAAAAATGGGTCATGCTTTTAAACAGCTTCACAAAAAAAATGACTCACTGGGCATGCTCCAAACACACCCAGCTAATCCAGACCAACGATAGGGCAACCATTACACCTTTAAAGACGGAACATGAGACCTAAATCTGCCTTCAGGTCACCAACCCTATCATGAATACTTTCCTGTACTCAAAATAGGCAGAGTCCTGGAGTGAAAAGGCCTATGCTTTTCAGGCATCAGCTTAGCTTGGAGAAACCTACCCATTGGTTTGCAAGTTACAACTTGCTGGTTTTCACTGGCGGAACAAATATATTGTCTCTGCTTATAATCTCTGTTTATAAAATATGGGACGGTTTTTGTCTGTCATTGTTTCTATGTCGTGCTCAACACAAGTTTAACACACACACACCAGAGAAGAAGAACACAAGTTTAACACACACATACACCACAGAAGAACACACGTTTAACACACACATACACCATAGAGGAAGAAGAACACAAGTTTAACACACATACACCATAGAGGAAGAACACAAGTTTAACACACACATACACCAGAGAAGAAGAAGAACACAAGTTTAACACACATACACCATAGAGGAAGAACACAAGTTTAACACACACATACACCAGAGAAGAAGAACACAAGTTTAACACATACACCATAGAGGAAGAACACAAGTTTAACACACACATACACCAGAGAAGAAGAACACAAGTTTAACACACACATACACCAGAGAAGAAGAAGATGCAGAAGATAAACAGAGCAGCCTAGCGCTGTAGAACTCTGATTAATGACTTGGGAGTCTCTCATGCGGCTCCAGAGCACGGGGTCGATAAATCCACAGCCGTCTGCCATGTTTGGGTCTGAGACCAGCACTGGACCCAGAGAAACAACATGTCTCTGTCTGGCTTTAGAGTGTGTGTGTATGAGAGAAAGAGAGAGAGACACACACAGAGAGAGAGAGACACAGAGAGAGAGACAGAGAGAGACAGACAGACAGAGACACACAGAGAGAGGCAGAGAGAGACAGACAGACAAAGACAGACAAAGAGAGACAGACAGACACAGACAGACAGACAGACAGACAGACACACAGAGAGAGAGACAGAGACAGAGAGACAGAGACAGAGAAAGCAAGACAGCGAGAAAGAGGAAAAAAAAAGAGAGAGATGCAGGCCAAGCTTTTCTCTGAGACCAAACGACCAATTGGCAAGCGTTCTCTCCAGCAGCCATTTGCTGTGTTATTGAGAGTCGCACAGGTCCTGCTGACAGTGCTGAAAGCTGTGGTGTTGAGAAACCCTAGTTTGCCGCTCCGGGGAGGATTAACGTAGCCCCTTCTTCAACAGAAGGGACGTCATAACACAGTGAAACAGGGCAGGATGCATCAAGTTTGGAGAGCAGTCTGTATTTTAATCGACCGATCACACGGCATAACTGCTTTTAACCTCTTTTCTTTTCTTTACCAAAGTGCATTCATTACTTCTTCTATTAAATTAAATCAAATTTGCAAGGAACCTTTCTGAACAACAACTAAAAGCTCTTCTCCAGGACAGACACCAAGGCATTAGCTGTCATTTAATACCATAGCAACCCAGCGGGACAAGACGTGCACCAACACCCAAAGCAAACCCAACCAGAATATGTTCTTGTTTGCACATCTATCTGGATGACAGTTGAGGGTTAAAACAGCTGATGCAAGCTCAAATAGCTTGCAAAGACAACAGCGAAGCCACTTAAAGACGGAAAGAACCCACAGTGGATCATTCATCTGGTCACATTTCATATCATCTATAGTATGATTGCTAACACATGTCTTGTACCACCGCTTTCAGCTAGACAACCTTTTCAGAACATTACCTTGGAGGAGACTATACGTTCCCGGGGAGTTTGTTTCGAATGTCTTGCTTTAACTTCTCATCGTCATAAACATTTGCAAACATGTTGGTTGGTCAACAGAGGGGAGGTTAGTTAACAGAGGGGAGGTTAGTTAGCAGAGGGGAGGTTAGTTAACAGAGGGGAGGTTAGTTAACAGAGGGGAGGTTAGTTAACAGAGGGGAGGTGAAATAACATCCTTCTTTGGGCTAGTATCTCTTATCATCAGTGATTCATATCTCCCCACATCCTTGAAAACAACCACAAGTTAACACGCACTGTGTTTTTGCAGGGCTTTCAATCAAGAGGAAAAGGGAATCAAAATAACAGGAGTAAATCTCTTTTGTCTCACGGTAAGCCCCTAGTCATTTACTTAGACAAAAGCCATTGTTTGTAGTAATAAACACAACGCAAAACAAGACTTGTTTCAGGAGTATAATTGAATTTATAAACAATGTTTCAATTCACAAAGGCCAGCCAAAACTCAATAGACTTGTCCTCCAGCTGCACCTGTTAAAAGTAGAAATAGGTCTGGTGTGAACAGACCAGCACAGCACCACAACACTCTAACCCTGACTGCACCCAGCCACACGTGTTCACTTCAAACTCTCTGACTCACAAACCACAAAAGGGACAATAAGAAATACTTTGAGATATACCACTGTTAAAAAAGAGAGGAAAAAAGGTAGATCATAATCGTGTGCAAAAACATTTTTCTCAGAGATTTAAACAGTATTGTAAAGTTTAGATTCAGGTTTTAGTCTAAGTAAATGTATTCATTACCAAGCTACATTCAGTTTATAGTTTTTGTGCACAGTCAACCATCAACAACTGAAGACCCAGCATTCTTTTGTTGCCCGGCAACATCCAAACATGGGATTGCTGAACGGCGTTCAAGCATTGAAGCATCATCGCTAAGACAAATGACACAACCAGCTGATCAAGTCTTTTTAACCCTTGTGTTCTCTTCAGGGGCCTGAATGACCCTGAAACTGTGTTTAATGCACACGCACTCGAACACCCACAATGAAACATTTCGATTTTATGTCCTTAATTAAACTCACACAATACGAAATCTTTCTGATTCACGTGCAACATGGCTGCACATTTCTGTGCCTAACACGGTAAAAACATAATGAACCTGCTTTATTTCAGGGGCCTTTTTGGGGCCTTTTTGACCCCTTAGGGCAGGGTGAGTTGAAGAATGTGAAGAGAGCACGAGGGTTATGGACTGTCAGTTCAGAGGACAGGCCAGCGTAGCTACACATGAAGACTGAGGACCAGGTGAGTTCCAGGTACAGTCTGTTTGAAACACAAAGCAGAGCACCAACAAGAGGCTCTTCACTGACTGCATGTAAAATACCAGACAGTTGTTGCAGGGAATGTTCAAACATCTATAATACAACAGGCTGAATGTTTCCCCATTCCTCTCAGCAATTGCCTATAATCAAAGAAGTGCATTCGGTTATGAAGCGGAGCAGAATTTAATGATTTTTCCACAACTTCTGAAGGGACGGACCAACATGGAAAAAAACTAAAAGATCCTTAAGCCATTTGAAGTTACAAAACCAATAACACATGGCTGAAAACCATCCACCCCCCTGATCCCTCCTACCCCCCCTCAGTCGTGAATGTGGTATGCCAAACTCTGCTACACAGTTCGCTCAACTGAAATGGGAGGGCTGGCTGGGTTTAGGGGTAGGGGGTGGGAATGGTGACACAAAGCGTTCATTGTTCTGTTACAGCGAAGCGGGTCTGGGAGACTGGGAAAGTGAAACACATTTCTGGTGGCTCTAAGATTCGGCAGGCAGGAACCCTTCTGTGGAGCTTTCTCCACTCTGACGGGGGGCGAGAGGGAGGGAAAGAGGAGTGTGAGGATGGGAGGCGCAGGGTGAAGGAGGGGAGGGAGGGGAAAGAGGGGAAGGAGGGAGGAGGGAGGGAGGGGAGGGAGGCGATGGGGAAGAGGGAGGAGGGAAAGAGGGAAAGAAGGAGGTGAGGGAAGAGTGGAGGTGAGGGAAGGAGGAGGTGGAAAAGAGGGAAAGAGGGAGGAGGGAAAGAGGGAGGGTGAGGGAGGGAGGCGAGTGAGGGAGGGGGTGAGGGAAAGAGAGAGAGGGGTGGATGGAGAGAGGGATGAGGAAAACAAATCAAAGTTTTTTGGGTGGTGGAGGAGGGAGGGGAGGTGAAGAGGGCGAGGTGAGGGTGATGGTGCTGGACCTGCGTGTTCCACTCACTCTTCTCAGCAGCACCCCACCTCACCCCTTAGTCCCCCCCCACCCCCTTCATTGGATTTATGCCCCCCCTCCCCTTTGCAATCTCTCCCCTTTCCCTGCTTGCTGGAAAACATTTTTGAGGATACTTTGTGAAGGCAACTGATACCTACAGTGTATGGTCAGGCCTCCCTCTTCACTGCTCTTGTGAACGTATGGTGGTTAGGTTGGGTGCAATAAGACTACTTACAAGCATTCATTACAGAATGATTGCGCAGTAACCAGACATACCCTATGACTTGCGCAATACGTTTGATGAGTCATGGGAAACTTTTTTTTATTGAATCATGACGAATACTTTCAATGACATCATAACCAGGGAGGGGCAGACTGACAGCCAGCTGATAGCAGAGAGAGAGAGGGAGAAAATATCTGACACGTGATTGTCTGAGGACTGGTATATGTTTGGATCTTTAACTTTGTAAGAAAACCTTTAACGGTTCACAAAGGCAAGTAATCACATCCACCCAAGTATGTATTTATTTTTTTGTCCTGAAAAAATGGAGCAAATGTTATTTCAAATCACTCGATAATACGAGCATTGTTTGAAAAACAAAATCTTGATTGAGTTATAAAACTGGGCATGCCTTTGAAACAACTAGTCTATTGACAGTTGGCTGAGCATTATCAATGTGTGTTTATTCAAATCCCATCAAAATCCTTCATATCTTTGACTAATCATCTAAGAAAGCGGTCAAATAATTTTGAAGTTTAAGAGCAATCTATGTTACGATCCACTATCAGTCATTACCAAGTGAAGGTATAAAAGGTTCGGTATAAAAACAAAGTTTATCTCTACAACTAAAAGTTACAAATAGCCAGTGTACCTCCATTAGACTGCATTCCTATGATCGTATGGCTCATATCAGACACACGGTATGTGGTCTGTATGGAAACCTGAGTCCGTTACGTAACATCCAGCTAGCCTGTCACAAGAGCCACATTCTTACCTCTGCTGCAACTTACTGTGAAGTGGTGAGTGACACATAGATGTGGGCACACCCATCACCCCTAACATCTCAACTCTCCCACTTGGTGTTTTCTGCTTGGACCAAGTATCACTGTGTAAAAACTACAGCGAAATTCGCCACGGAATACTCTGCAGGTTGGGAATGTTCTGCTTAGAACTGTGTTGGGAATGAACTTTGTTACGGCTATTTGTAAGGAAGGGAGGAAAAGTGTGGACACAGACAGATGCTAGTTTGTTTTTGTTTGTGTGCGTGGCAAGTAGGCTTGTTCACTTGCAGCACCTACCAAGCTGAAAAAAAACAAGTTCATTGTTGATTCAATAAAGCTGCACACTGCCCCTACACTCTGAAATATGCGAGTTCAGTCGAATGTGCGTGTATTCTTGCTGGTCAAACAGTGTGTACATCATGTTCAGACTGTACTGAACAGATATTTCTATATTTAGCAACAAGACCAGCAGTTTGGTAGTGGTATAGTGTAACAGCTGCAATGCAGACCTCATAGTAGGAGAATAACAAGCCCTTTAATATTAGTATATTAATTGTTATGTTGTTACAATCCAGTAACCAAATCCAGCATTCAGACAAACATGTCATTTATGACACTTTAAACAATGGAAACATTCTAAAGCCCCTTGACCAGTAGCGGAACTCACAGCAATCTCTCTGCACGCAGACATTGAGATTCCAGTGCCTTCGATTTGTTTCAGTGCATACTCCTTCTCGTCGTTCCTGCAGAAACAAACAAAGAAGAATAAGAGAGAATAAAATGAGTTACAATCTGAAAACACAACGTCACGGAACGACGCGCTAGAGCATCCAAATTCCCCTGTTAAGCGTGAGGATTTCAGGTTAAGAATTTGCAACTGTATGGAAGAGGACCGGGAGGAAGCAGGAATGAGACAGGCATGAGATGATTGAGCGTCGGTCAGTCCTTCACGGAACAGTGGAGGCCCTTCCATTAGTAATACCCACTGGCTGAGGAGAGCTATTCCCTCGCTATAGGAGAGCTCTGTTGTTGAAGAGCGTAGCCTGTCCACAGAGCCAGGTTCATTTTCCATCTTAGGTTGTCATCCATCCATGCAAACAAGCTCTGGTTTCCTCTATAGAAATGGGCCTTTATTAGGCTAGTATCACTGCTTCCTCACAACACGAATGTTATATCATGCAGATAGGAATATTGTTTTCATCTTCTCTGTAACGGCTGGTTGTGGTAGCTCAGCTTCTTTCTGTGCCCTTGTAAAATGCTGTTTGAGGACAAATAAACCTAAACTGAAATGCAAGATCTATATCGATGTGCACATATGGAATCTGTGACGTTAGAACTATTGATTTTCTGAGATAAGCAGTTATCTAATGTAGAGAAACAACACTAAATGCAGATGCTTCTTTGAGTTAAGTTCATCTAGTTCCTACTGAAAGGTGCAGAGTTGAATTGTTGAATGTATGCCTCTGTGCTACGAGGCATTTTTTTCTAATGTGAAAGCAGATCTGTTAGCTAGATTTCAGCTGGGCTCCACATAACGTTAATGGTGAATTACATCTGTTCTGGGTTTTCACATGTGATTAGTGTCCTGAGGCTTCTGCAGAAGCTGGTGTGGAGGCAGAGTGGGCAGGGCCGTCACGCAGCCCACAGCCTGATGTTTGTGCCCCTACAAGTAGCCCACAGCCTGCTGTTTGTGCCCCTACAAGTAGCCCACAGCCTGCTGTTTGTGCCCTTCCATGCAGCCCACAGCCTGCTGTTTGTGCCCTTCCATGCAGCCCACAGTCTGCTGTTTGTGCCCCTACATGCAGCCCACAGCCTGTCGTTTGTGCCCCTACACGCAGCCTGTCATTTGTGCCCTTCCATGCAGCCCACAGTCTGTCGTTTGTGCCCCTACATGCAGCCCACAGCCTGTCGTTTGTGCCCCTACATGCAGCCCACAGCCTGCTGTTTGTGCCCCTACAAGTAGCCCACAGCCTGTCGTTTGTGCCCCTACACGTAGCCTGTCGTTTGTGCCCTTCCATGCAGCCCACAGTCTGTCGTTTGTGCCCCTACAAGCCTGGCCTCTCCATTTTCATCTGGCCAAATCCTTGGATCATTTCCCCAAACGTACATGCTTGTGTACTTCTTCAACAGACGCCTAGAGCACGCTTTCACTGCTGGCAAAAGGGCTACTTTTATCTGTTTCTTACTGACAGCGAGAAGAACTTTAGAAAAACAGGCTCAAAGGGTTGCCTATTACAAAACAGCCAAAAGAACGAGGTAGATCGACAGAACAGGAAATGATAGCTCAACACCAAATAAACTGTAACCAATGAAAGGCAATTTGCCAAATACCACTGCAGTGCTTATCTCTCCCACTGATTTCAAATGTGTACTTGTTATCAGATACACTAAAACTATACACATAGGGTGTTGCTTTCAATTTGAGATTAGAACTTGTGAAAAGTTCTCAACAATATGTTAATTTGTGCATGAAGGTATTTGGTGATTTAACAAACATCAGGCACACCTTGATCACACGCCTTGGTCACCAAGGCAAGAGAGCATAATATCCTACTCATAGGGTGTTGCTTTAAATTTGATGTTAGAGCTTGTGAAAAGTTCTCAACTATATGTTAAGTTGTGCACCAAGGTATTTGGTGATTTAACAAACATCAGGCACACCTTGATCTCACGCCTTGGTGTTCACCAAGGTGTGTGATCAAACATCAACTGTAAGAGCAGGTAAGTGGCTAAACAGCATAATATCCTATGACAGCACTCAAGTGGGTGGGATTTTGACATCGTAAACATATGTTTGTCCTTAAATATTTTAGTTGTCTTTACTAGTTTTTCCATAGCTGATGTACCCCCCCCCCTCTCTCTTTCATTAATAAAGATAGATCTATTTATGCAGCTATCGAGTTCACTCGAGCACCGTTATAGGTCTTAAAAGGAAAGAGTCCTTTGTCACGCATCCTATGTAGTTACCTCTTATGATAGGGACACACAATGCAGCTTGACTGCTGTGTGTTGTCTTTTCACGTGGATTATAGCTTCCAAATGGTGCTTGGCCAAAGGTGACATTCTTTTAAACATCAGTGAAAAGCTAAGTTGTTTCAGGGAATCAAGAGATCTTAGTATTAACATTCTACTGTCTATTAACCTCGTAACTTACGTTGCAAGTTTCCTCAATTCCTATGAACAGTCTTTGAAAAGGAATAAACATCCCCGTGTTACTTAGGGGGAGGATCGTTGTGAGTGAGTGCGTGCATGAAAACAAAAACACAGACACGGGCAGCCCTCGGGGTGGTTCAAATCAATTCACCATCCATCGTACAAAAGGGTAGTGTGTCTTAACATAATCTGTAATCAGTTTATTGTGTGTAAACAATAACGTTTTCAAAATCTTACCCGTCTTTGCGCTTGGCTTTATAAACGTGCCCGTAGGTGCCTCGACCCACTTTGCAACCTTCATATTCGAACAGATCTTCTACTCTCTCCCTTTCGGCCGCCAGCTTTGTTTTGAAGTCGTAATCCATTTCAACCCATAAATATGTCTTAATTTACTATAAAATAAAATATTAATTATTACATGCATTAATTAAATAATCTTGCTCGTTTTATTCCCCCACCATTTCCTTGTTTAGGATTTTGGTCTGCTCCGTTTAATGTTCAGTGGCTCGTTGACGTTTCTAATTGGCACGCAAGGGTTTCTGGGCGATGTCGTTTTATAAAAACACCAGCTGATAGACAGTGTGTAAAATCAAGACCTATAAAAACTACAACCCGCATTTCGCACTGCAGTTACTGTAGTTGCGTACACACGAACTCAAAATATGCGGGAAGAATTGGTTTATAGGTCCTATTGCACATTTAACTCATATGTACACTTGTAAGCTAACGGTGTTTGGTATGTGACAAACGTGCATAATTGTGTGTATTCAATTTCCTCAACAAAACACTTATGTTATACTTACGAAATTTACTCATAATGTGCATTGCAAGTGCATTACTATCTAGCTACTGTTTACATCTGCTTCTGAACGATGCAATGTCAATCAAAATGTGTGATTTTCAAATCATAAAAAATGCGCATTTGAAAAACAAATGTAAACCTTTCAATGCAGCAGCCAATTGCATGCATCATCACACGAGTTCGGCTACTTCAGAAAATAGATGGCTGTAGTAGCCAATCTACGTTACACGAAGGAGAGCTCGCCGGTGCCATTGGTGTAAATGTAAAGTGACGTAAGATATCTAGTGAATAAAACCACTGCGCACCGCCGCCACTGTGCTCTACACAGTATGGCCGGCGATATTAGCTAGCAGTCGCTAACGGTATTCTCTGTAAAAGGGAAGACGGTAAAACCAAGAATTTACACCTGGATTGCTAAAGGACTGTACTCATAAATTATACCAATCAAGCAAGGACTAATTAAGTTGAGAACGTTACCAACATTTAATTTCTGTTGTTGGTGTCTGTTGTCTCACGATGGAAGAGAGCGGTGCACACTTCTTTGAGGGAACGGAGAAGCTGTTGGAGGTGTGGTTCTCCAGACAAGATGAGACCAAAGGAACTGGGGACCTTCGTACCATCCCGAGGTTTGTTCGTTAAAAGAAATAAACGTGACAGTGACGCGTACTTTTATTTTTGAAGCCCAGCAGCTAATTAGCTAGCCATTAGTCCAAGTGAGTGAGAACGTCACCTGTCAGATGAATTACTCTTCAGGGTAAAAATATAATTCTTGACCGTTCATGCTGACTGACTCGCACTAGCAGGCTCGGTAATGCAGGTTTTATATAGCCCATCGGGCCTTCTGTCACAACCCGGCAGCGGAACGTCTGTCGCGTGTTATGTCGCTGGTCGTCCGTCGTTAAATCTCACGGGAACCGTGTCTACAAGCCAGCTAGCCAGCGTTTCCCACTGGGCTAGTTTAGCGAGCTAGTTTTAGCGTCGCCATAGCCTACCAGTCGAATTGGCAGGCTAGCTAATGTCGTTAGCAAGCTATCTTACCATCCCCCCACATTCGACCCCTTGCACTAGTCGATGGCTAGGAAGCTGAGTCATTCATTCGTTCATTCATTCTTTTACTTTTACCTTCATGTCACCTGAGACTGAACGTTATTCAGTGGGTAACGTTCATGTCACACTTGTTAGGTAGTAAATCAAATTAACCAGACGATAAAAAGCATGTCGTTTTCGGCTGACATCCAAGTGTCAATTTATAAGGCTATTGACCGCAAGCCCGCGTGTCTTGCGCATGTTGGAAGCATCTGGTATTTCATAGTGTCTTATATACGTGTATATAACGAAGTAATACTAAACTTGATGTAATGAATCAATATTCGTAGTTTGCTGTTGCTTTGTAAGCCTTCAATATAGCTATCAAAACACATAGCTGATGGCTATTTCCCAGTCTGCGTCACGCACGAGGGCCCTCTCTACCATGTGGTAGACGAGAGCTTTCCCTGAGTGTCGCGGTCGGCTGTTTTCCAATATGCCGCATTGGCAGTCATAGCCAGGAAAGATTTACAACTTCTGCACTGCAGATAAAATAAGAAATCGTATTATTTTCAGCCGTTTGTATGTACATCTTTTGGGGGGGGGGGTCCTAATGATCATGAGTGAATAGTCAGCGATAGTTTATGGAGAACTAGTGTGTAAGATAAGACGGCAATACATCGTGTCAAAAGTCACTTAATGATAAATTTTTCTGTTCTTTTACTAGAAAATGTGCTTTCCTCCCCTCCCCTTTTACTACGTACTATTGAGTAGTACGTAGTAATATGCTGAACTATTGAGTAATACGTAGTATTTTTACACACCGAGCACCTCTGCTGCTGAAGTTGAGGTTCATTTTTCGACCGGGAAGAAAGCATCTGATTGGTCAGATTTGGCATTTGCCAAATTGGTGGTTTAGTCCGTTTTGTTGCATTTCGATGCGTTATTGATTATGGGTTAGCTAGAAACTTCCGTTTAACAAATACACTTTTAAAACGATTAGGATGTTGGCGCCCATTTAAATGTTCGCAACACGAATTCACCATTTTAATGAAAGCGTTCTAAGACTTAAGTTCTAATGATTTTAGATTAGACCCACTAGTTTACGCCTCCCCTCCTCTTTTCCTGTGGCAAAGTTCAATGTTTCCTCTGCCAGAGAGTGAAAGCCTGACTTTTCTGGTGAACACTTATCAGCGGAGCTGGTTTTTTAAACGAGGATGTGTGGCCAGCTTGGTGAATGACGAGCGGTATTAATTTTCAGGCAGGGAAGATTAACGGCTCAGGGTGACAGTGTTAGTGGATCAGGGGTACTGGATGTCAGCCAATGGCCAAATAAGTCCACAAGGGCATCTGATTCACAAATCTGGAACTGATCACACTCGGGCCCCTGCTTGGCCTAACTGACTTTCTCGACGCTAGAGAGCAGCTTAACTGGCCGCAGTTGTAAACCTCCGCTTGAGCGCTTCACCATTTTGTGGCTTCGGGCTGTTTATAATCCGCCACTTGTGGCAGATTTTTTTATTTTATTTATTATTTTTTAGTGTTTTTGTTGAAGAGGTGGTCTTTGATTATGCTGAATGCAGACGGACTTTGATTCCAGTGGTACTCCGTCACAGATAAGTAACTGCCCCTCTGGAAAGGGACATGTACAATGTTCTCGTTACGGATAAACGAGTCACTTCAGTTATTTTGTAAGTAATTCATACGGACTCAAGAATTGGATGTTGAATATAGAAAATTTCGCCCCTCGGACATTTTAGCCGTACTTGATACAGCTTAACATCTAATGTTCTGTCCTTTGTACCTGCCGATGTCTTGAACGGTCTGGCGCCTCAACACCTGGGCAGTTTCTACAGGAATGTTACTAAACACTTTCGTTAGCGTGTTGAAGCATGATGGCCTGCTCAAAGGGGCAGTTGATTCACGTGGTGTGTGTGTGTGTCTGGGTAGTGCAGCGTTCACTGGCAAATTCCCTCCCGAGTGTCATGCCTCCTTGTGCTGTTACCAGACGGCTCCATAATGGGGGGGAGGGAGGGGGAGGCGCTCTCTCGCACAAGCTCACTGGAACCGTTCTACCAAGACTGGAGCGGTAATGAGACTCTTATTGCCGTCTCCCCTGCAGCTGTCCTGGAGGGGGAGAGGGGGGAGGGGGGGAGGGCGGTGGGTCAGAAGCGGCTTGCTCTGTTGTCAAGCAGAAGAACCACTTTTCTTTTTCACCAGCCTCTTGGCTTGAACCCAAACGGTTGAATGTCAGACGGGGGATCCGTTTTCCCTCCCCTCTGTCTTCTTTGGGATTATTGTCTTTCCTGCAGATGGTCTACAAGCATTTCTCAAAGGAAAGAGAAATTGCCCCATAGATGTTTCATCCGATCAATCCAGCGTTTTTAAGACAATTTTCATGATAAAGTCCAGCTCCTGTAACAGGAAACGATATCCTTGTTAAGCTTGTGTTACATGCTGAATAAATCTCTTTGTTTTTCAGGTTTGAGTGGGACAAACTTCTGGAGAATGTGCACTGTTTGATCATAAGTGTGACCAAAACTGACAAACAGGAAGCTTATATACTCAGGTGAGTGCTGCTTCCGTGTTTAATCTCGGTCACCTTAGCTTCTCTCGTTCCCTTTTTCCGACCGGGCAGGGGATTAGCCAGGTTAATCTGCTTGTTACCAGCTCTGCCTCTGTATGGAAACTCCCCCTGGCCTCTGTCCCCAGGGGGCGGAGTTTGAGAAGAGGCCACAGCATCACCCAGCCTCTGTTTGCTCACTAGATGACCCTGCTCTTATCTAACGTTTGGTGGTGGAAGCACATTGAAGTGTCTGCTTAGCTGCCCGTTTCACTCGTTGTGATTATGCACCCTGCATAAAGGCAGCAGTCATGTGAACAGGGGCCAATCTAGAGGAGTGGACAGGGGCCAATCTAAAGCAGGTTTATGTGAGAGGTCTGTTACCTTTCTAGGGACCAGGTTTGATAACATGAGTCCACATCCCACATGCCTATATAAAAGGCATGTCTAGCACACTGATATGGTATCTGTATTTGCCGTTACACTCTTTATCACACTGTAGGTGCAGGGTATACGCACATGCACATTTGTTTTTGTAGCGAGCACCTGGGAGACGTTTGTTTCACAAGGCTAATCAGAAGAGGCCCAGTTAGAGGCCGGTTGCCATGCCGCCGACCTTGACAAGGCTAGGGAGGGAACGGACAGGGGCGCCTCCCTCTGTCGACGCGTCCGTCGGCATGGCGACGCCGCCGTGTCGGAGCCGTCGGGAGCGTTGACTCCTGGCCGCAGCCCCGCCGGCTGCCTTGCGACGTGTTGTTATTGATGGGAGTTTAAAGGGAGGTTTTTGTAAAGGAAAGTCTTGTGACACGTTTGGCATGATTGCAATGCCTTTGAAGATATATTGCCCTATCATGACAAGCTTTGGACAGGGAGGAATGGAGTCATTAATCAAACTATACATCAATCCATGAGCAGACGTACTAAGTCTTGTGGTTAATAACAAACGAATGGTCAAGTTGTAAGTTTAATAACAAGCAATTGCTCAAGTCCAAAGTGGTCAATAACAAACAAATGTCTTGTGTGGTGAATAAACGATTGCTCCTGTAAGGAGCCTGCGATCACATTTTAACACCCCTGAGCTCTTCTGACTGCTATCGAAAGTATGTCCAGACTCAGATCAGACTTCTCTAAGCTGTTTAGCGTCTGCTTATTAGGTGTACCCTATTGAACGAGCTGGAAGGGTCATCTGCGGTCAACTGTCTTTNGGGGGACGGGGGTGGGTGGTGGTCTTGGGAGGTGTTTGGATTGGGTCCACCTGAGCGACCAGTCTGACGCTTCTTCTACCTTTTGTCTTCGTCCTGCAGTGAGAGTAGCATGTTTGTCTCCAAGAGACGTTTCATTTTGAAGACCTGTGGAACCACCCTCTTACTGCAAGCACTGGTGCCTCTGCTGGAGCTGGCCAGGGAGTACTGTGGCTTTGACGCCATCGAGGTGAGTGACGCACCCACACGCCGCTGTGAAACCTCGGGGGTGTGGTCTGTGTGAAGGGGGTGTGGTCTGTTTAACCCTGCGCCTTCCATACCTGCAGAATTTCTTTTATTCTCGCAAGAACTTCATGAAGCCAACACATCAGGAGTTCCCTCATCGAAACTTCCAGGAGGAAGTGGAATTTCTCAACCAGATTTTCCCAAGTAAGTACATGGATGAAACGTTGCGCCTGATTGGGTTGTATGTGGTTGTAAAGTGGGCTGTGATTGGTGGTAGGATCAGAGGTGGGGGGGGTGAGAGTAATGTGGCAAAAGCTTTGCTGTCAAAACGCTTATTAAGAGGCGCCATGGTGTTGGACCAGACAAGATGACATGTTGTCCTTCTCTTTCCCCAGATGGAGCAGCCTACTGTATGGGGCGTTTGAATTCTGATTGCTGGTGAGATTCCTCCAACACAAGACCTCTGCTCTGTACAAGGGGGAGAGAGAGAGGATGGCCGTGAACGAGGGGGATGGAGGGTGATGGGAGGGATAGGACGGGAGGACCACCCGCGATACACCCGGAGGGGGATTTAAGAGGAGGGATGGAGGCGATGGGAGGGAGCGGCGATAGAGGGAGCGGAGGGGGCAATAGAGAGGGCCAGGGAGGGGGCGATAGAGGGCAGGGAGGGGATGGAGGGGAGAAGGGAGCGAGAGAGGGGAGGAGCGGGCGCGGAGCGCGATAAGGGAGGATCGAGGGCGACGACGAGGCGAGCGACTGGATAGAGTGAGGCAGGGGGATATAGAGGCGAGGGAGACGCAGCATATAGAGGGTCATTGGACGGGGCATGGAGGCGCGCCGAGTGCCGGATAAGATGGAGATGCGAGGGGTGAATGGAGGGCGGGAGGCGGATAAGCAGGGATGATGGACATAGGGACCAGTGGTATGTAGAGCGTGTTTAGAAACTGCAGTCTCTCGTCCTTAGTGGAGTTCAGCTTCTGTTTGATCTGTCCTTTAGGTATCTGTTTACTTTGGATCTTCTGCCAGAGTTTCTCGGGGCCGAGAGAACAAAGCACGTATCCGATGACGCCCTGGACATCTCTGAATTGAAGTGATTCTCGATTCCAGCCGTTAGTGGGGAACCTCGTTCTATGCATTGAATGTAAGCACGGTCACAATACTCAAAACGGAGAGGAGAAGCAACAGACCGAGCCTGTTTCTGCAAATGATGTCACTCGTGTAAGGCCCACTACTAACTCTACTATCTCTTGCTCCTTTCTTCGTGATGAGAAAGGGGAGGCTTCTATGGGCAGCGTGAGTTGAGAATGACCATCATTGTTTTGTCACTGATCCAGTGATTTGATTCATTTGCTTGGAGTGGACTCTGGTGCTATGTGATGCTTGTTTTATCTTATCACGTGTTCTGATCCGTCTCTGCCGTAGATGAGTGGAATTCGTGACCTGATACCAGGTTCTGTGATAGATGCTACCATGTTCAACCCTTGTGGATACTCAATGAATGGAATGAAGACTGACGTAAGTTGGGGGCTTTTAGTTGTTGTCGTCTTGTTAAGCCTCTGACGTTCAATCTGAAAGTCCTTCGATAACTGCTTTGTCATGCTTTTGTGTCTGTTAAAAATGGCCTATTTTGCCCCTCAGGGAACTTACTGGACGATCCACATCACTCCAGAGCCAGAGTTTTCCTACGTCAGCTTCGAAACCAACCTCTCCCAGACGTCCTACGATGACTTGGTCCGGAAAGTTGTGGACGTGTTTAAGCCAGGAAAATTTGTGACTACGCTTTTCGTCAACCAGGTACGTCTTTAAAAGGGAAGCAGGAACGCTCCTGTGGATGTGGGAAGCCCCTAAAGGTCTCCTCCTGGGGAGTCTAACCAGCTACTGGATCTAACCAGCTTCTATCTCCTCTTCTCTTCACAGAGCTCCAAATGTCGCAGTGTCTTTTCTTCCGCCCAGAAACTCGAGGGATACAAGCGCCTTGATCGCCAGTTGGCCCAATTCAACGATTACAATTTTGTCTTTACCAGTTACGCAAAGAACCGCCAGCAGAACCAGCAGAGTTGAGGGTTGAAAATGAAGAAAAAGCGTAAGAAGAAAGTCGGCCGCGTCGGGTTCCGCCCTCGCGACCGACGTTCTTCCCCAGTGGAGGAACCCCCTTCCCCCCTCCGCTGCTCTGGATCTCTCGGTTCTGAAATGGCCTCTGGCCCTAGTTTAACCTCCTGTTTGAAATGTATGCATTGTTGTACCTATGACATAGATCTCTTGCATGACGGCTCTTTTCTCTGTTTAGATATCCTAGCTCACTCTTGCTGTGATCTTGAAGTGCATGTAGCGGAATTAAACACGCTCTGTTTGAGTCTGTGCACTCATGCCCCCTGTGCGCAGTACAGTAGTCCCTTCCTGCAGGTGTCTCCTCTCATCCCCAACAGACAAGGGTTCAGAGCCCACTAGGCCAGAGCCCTGACATGCTCAGATCAGTTCCTACTTTCACTGGATTGTACCGTAGCCTTTCCACTCTGCAGCGCACTTTACCAAACCAATATTTTCTGCGGCGCCAAGCGAACTTCTTGGTACGATTTAAAAGAAATGAGGTTGACTCATTTCCTCACGTCTCACATTGAATTTGTCTTCAATTAATGTTGTAAAGCAGTCGAGCTTTTGGCCATAACATGATTTGTCTTGTCAACAAACCATTTAACTGATTCGTTGTTGTTTAAAAAGAAGAAAAAAATACTTCAACATTGTGTTGCACGACCAGACAAACTGTAAGGTTAACTGGTTGGCGTGACTTGGTTCCTTGTGGCTGTAAACAGCACTGGACCCTGAGGAAGTCCTGTTTTTCGTCAGTCTTTGGAGCAGCGCTGTAATTGGGCCTGAACCTACCAGCTTAATGAGCTGTTCATCTCCACCTTCATTTATCTTTTTGAATGTTCTCACAAAAGACAGGCGTACGTACATGTGTCTTTAGAGGCTTGCGGTTGTTGCTGATTCATATGGAATGTGAAATGTGCACATTGTCTATACCCAGGCGTCTCTTACAGGACTCTGTATGAACACGAAGGACTGGCTCTAGGAATTGCCAGCTGTTTGTTTTTTTTTACACTGAACTTACACATTCATAAGAATTGGGTTGAATCCAAACTGAATGTCTCTGGGTGCTGTGGGGCTTCAGTGCGGTAGCCAGGGTTCGAATCCTGCCCAGGTCCTTCACCCTTCCTCCCTCTGAATTTCCTGTCCTCTCTAAGCTCACCATCTGTCAGAAATTAATAATAAAGGCAGAGTTGCCACCAAAAAATCTTACAATCCCCACCCCCCTCTGTCCCTCCCAAAGCAGAATGTAGAGGTATCTAGAGAACTCATCCAGAGCTTTATCTGAATGTATGAGCGTGAAGACCCCGTCCGCGTGCTTCTGTGCTGTGGGTCAGGACAATGCCCTCTGTCGTCCAGCATGGTAGCCATTGTCCCAGGGCCCAGTTGGTCTCCCTGCACAAAGTGACACTGTTAGCCCCAGAACCATGCTTGACACACCGGCCCTCCTGCCTACACCATGTGGCCCTGAATAGGAAATAATGATTCAGACACTTTGCTTAGTGTTGCCCAGCAAAGCATTTTTCTTTTTCGAAACAATATACATCCTCTCTCTCTTTCCCCCCCTATACAGAAATCGGTATGCACACAATGGAAGGCCCTCTGATCTGAGCATGCCAGGGTGATCCCGGATCATTCCACACATAACTGTTGCATAAACTGCCATTTTATTAATTTTGTTGTGCACAGACGTTTCGCAGTGAATTGGTCCAAAATGTGACTCCATTGCAGTTTTTTTTGGGGGGGGGGGTTCCCATCAATGCCCTTTGTTCAGCAAACAGAAGCTCCTGTGATGCTATTGCATGTGACTACTAGTGCTATGTTGCTTCACAGTGTTGTGCTGCGATCTGTTCCTCATGTGAAAGTAAGCCAAATGCGCTTTACCATCTTTTTTGCTTTATTGGCTAAAATGTAGACGGAGCTAAGGCATCCTGATTATGTTTTTATTGAACAGTTTTGGGACTCTTGTTGCTTGGGATGGGATTGGGTTGTGTTGGCGACCTCTCACCGTGCTGAAGGCAGGGCAGATTGTACTGCTTGGACAGTGTTACCCTTTTCGGCTCAGAAAAACCATTTCGATTCAGATATAGTCAAGATCGTCTTCGCCTTCGACTGTTGCTAAGCGTCTGTGATGATGCTTCCCCAGCCGTGAGATGACTGATTTTTTTTTTTTTTCATTGGCAGACGGAGCTGGAGTCAAAATGAAACGTTAAATATTTTACTGTAGTGGAAGAAAAAGTAATAGTGAAAAGATGATGCTCTGTCTTTAGCACTGTTGAGGGTGTCTATGGGTGGGCTGTATCCCTTGCCCCACGCACAAACACTTTGTTGAACATCAAGCTGTTAAAAAGAGCACCTGTAACATTGAGAAATGCTGATCACATTAGGGCACAATAATTATGATTGGCCTGTTTAAAAAAAACAAACAAAAAAAACCCAACAACAATTGTGACAAGTGGACCATTGATGTTCCCGAAACGCATTTCCTGTTAAGATTCCAGGCAGAGTGGACAAGTCGAATAGATTCTCTCCACTATGTCTGATGTGGCTTTTGCATCTGCTTCAGTCATTCTTTCTTCAGAGGACCAACCTTTTGTTCAGTGTCCTTACCTTAAAGGCAGTAAGTCATTTAAAAATGCCTTTATGTGATCAGTTGTTGTCAATGTGCCAGGAGCTGTTTAAGACAGGTTTGAGGACTTCAACAGCACTGTTCACAAGTTAACTTTGGGTACTTTGGACAAAGTCATATTTAGAATTTATGACCTGGGTAGTGTGTAGTCACGTTGTTGGTTTGGAACATTGCTTTTTATATATATTATACACTTAAATGCATTTTTTTGCAGTTTAATGGTAATTCGATTTTTACAAAACATTTTTGTAAGGAACTGCGGACCAATCCTATTTTTTGTTTATTGTCCATATTTGTTGTTAAACCAGTGTTCCAAACTTCTTCTTTTTTTCGTTTCTGAAATTGAGGGTGACCTTTTTGAGCGATAATTGGGTCGTGGTGTTTTTTTTGTCTTGTCCCGCTCTGAAAACCTTTCGGAAGGTTTTGTCGAATGGTGACGTCAAAAACCTCCCCACAATGTGAGCGCGGACAACATTACAGGATGTATCAGGATGTGCTGAAGAAAAACTTTGCTGTTCTAATTCTTTTGCTATTCTTCTTTTGATGGTCAAGATGTGCTAAATATATCTGTACTATGAGCTAGATGCTTAAATAAATAAATAAATAAAAGATGGCTCTTTTCTCTTGGTGATCTGTTCATTTTTTAAGAGGCTCGCTTTTAAATTCATGTCTCTATAAAGAATAATATTCTGATCTGAAACGTCTTACAAATGTCCTACATTGTACACAAATTGAAGCCTTAGTTTGACCCATTCAAAGCTTTTTTTTAAACGATCATTATTAAGAGTAAGCAATGCATAGTGAGACACTAAGTATTTCAGGGAATCCAGTTTTTCAAGCTACTGTTTTAGCGCGTATTTTATTTATATTTAGAACGGGAATAAAGTTTTTAATTTGTGGGGATAAAGTGAGTTAGTCAAATTTCGTAATCATGACGCCAACAATATGTACATAAAAATTATCCCACTCAATTTCATCAATAAAATATGAAGGAATAAAAAACACATTCAGCAAACATTTTGAATATGAAATAGCAAGTACGTTTCAGTTATAAAACAGTATGTGGCCACGTTGACAAGCATGTTGATTCTTAATCAATCCCATTTGTGAATTATTTGAACGTATATGAAGAACACTAAGTAAATAACAATTATTCTAAATATAGTAGAGCCACAATGAGTCTAAAAGGCAGTCCATGGGTCCATCTGCTGGTGAGCGTGTGCTCCTTTGGTCAGGCAATATCGGATATGACGTACATACATCTGCGACAAAAGTGCACGCTTCCCGTGGTCTGTATTCACGTGGAGAGTCAATGCAGTTTGTTTAACTCGGAAGACCACGAAAAATAATCAAAAATGGCACAGATCGGGGGAGTAATGTAAGTTGACTTGAATTTTATTCACAAAACCACTCTGCTTGTCTTTAAAGTGTTCAACGTAAGTTAACTTAGAGGACTGTCAGTTAGCTAAGCTATGTACCCAGCTAGCTAGCAAACAAAATGCTGTCACTCTCTGGGACATGCATTGATTGCTGTCTGCAGTCACAGATAAAGCTGGCTATCTTCTCTTCTGCTTTTCTTGCTACTGGGTCCTCTTGTTTCCCTAACGTCTCCCACCACCATGTCAATTAACAATCCTCACCAGTCCTATCAATACCGTCACTTACGTGTGAGTTCTGCTTATCCACAGAAAACCAAAGAACAAGCGTGCCAAGCGCTTCCTGGAAAACAGATCACCTAAGTTGACGGAGAATATCAAGAGCGCGATGATAATGAAAGGAGGGAATGCAAATATGATCGTTTCACAAGCACTGAAGGATATTGTAGGTCACCCTGCCATTCTTATTACCCATCAGTGCAATTTGAGTACGTGAACTATTTGGTTAAAGATGAACTCATTTCTCGTCTCTTTACAGTATGCATTGAAGAAACCGAATTCCGTGTTGTATAAGAAGTAGGTGATTTGTATATTAACGTGTACCGATGCTATTTTGTTAGCTATATCAAGATACAGTGACATTTTTGTTGTAAAGTTTATATAAGTAAAATATTCGTGCCCATTTTTGTACAGGAAAAATATAACCAAGCCGTTTGAAGACTCCACATCACTGGTTAGTTATCAACTATTAAGCATTTTGTTCAGCGGCTAATTTATTTTCCCAGGACATGTGGAACATCATCCAGTTTACCAATAAAAGACGAAAGGGTCTCACTTATGTTTTTATATTTTCTGCTAGGAATTCTTTTCAAAGAAAACGGATTGCTCGTTATTTTTATTTGGCTCGCACAATAAAAAGCGCCCTAATAATCTCATATTCGGTAAGTATCAGAACAATAAAACGCATTTATTGATCTAGAAATGTTGCTGGAAGGAAAGGGAATTAGTAGATTGATTTGTTTTCGTTTTGTTATCATTTGCAGGTCGCCTGTTTGACTTTCATGTGCTGGATATGATTGAGCTTGGAATTGAAAAGTACGCTTCCTTAAATGACATCAAGGTGAATGTTCCCGCGAGACAAATGAGTTCATATTGAATGTTTGACTTTCATGTTAAGGTTCAGTTAAATTTGACTACATATGTGCTGCGTGTATGTCTCACCGTTTCCTGTGAATTTCAGACCAGCAAATGTCCAGAAGGAACCAAACCAATGCTAGTGTTTGCAGGGGATTCATTTGAAACAGACCCTGAGCACAAACGACTAAAAAGCTTACTCACAGGTTTGATTTGAAGTCATTCCAAGCGAAACAATCAGAAACACATGTCCTCTGACATCCACATTGACCATCTCTAAATCTTCAGTTTAATGTGAATCATGTTTTCTTTCTTTCTGTTGATATGTTCTATAGATTTTTTCCGAGGTCCATCTGTGCCAACAGTCCGGCTAGCTGGCTTGGAGCATGTATTGCACTTCACAGCTCTAGAGGGAAAAATATACATGCGCAGCTACAGGTATGACTCCTGCTTGCCAATAACTGTAAATCAACTGCAATGTTGTACACAGTAAAATCCTGACGAAAGCTTTTCCCTTTACAGAAATGCTAATCGTTCATGTAGAGTCTTTATTTTTATTTGTTTGTTTGTTTTTTGTTTCTCCCCCCCCCCCCCCCCCCCCCCAAGACTCTCTGTTGAAGAAGTCTGGATGTCGGTACTCCCTCTATTGAAGCGAGAGGAAGATCCGGACCGTCCCACTTTGGACTGAGAAAAACCACCTAGCATCAGATATCGTACAAAGCACCCACAGACAGCCCCACCCGCCGCAAAGCGCTTTGTAGATTAAACCAAACATCTATCCACCTTGCAGTGCCAAGCATTTATTCCGACGTGAAATTGATCGTTTATTATTGTGGGCGAGAAATGCCATTACTTGATAACCCCATGTTTTTTTTTTGTTTTTTTGTTTTTTGTAGCCCAAGAAGAAGAAGAATATATCTCATGATGTCTTTGGTACCAAGTATGGTCGACTGCACATGCAGAAACAAGATCTTGGAAAGTTGCAGACACGCAAGATGAAGGGACTGAGGAAGAGAAGGGGAGCCAGGGTAGAGTCTGAGGCACAGCCTGCTAAAGCTGCTAAAGTTGATGAATAAACTCAATGTTTTTTTAATAAGTAGACTCCAGATGAATCGAAAGTCATATTGTCAAACCAATAATTTCAGTGATCTTTCTGTTGGGTAGGGATGTTTTCTATGTATGCACGTTGACATGTCAGGTCTTGTCCTGACGAAGAAAGTGCGGTCGTATTTCTTGACGAAAATGTGAACTGCTCCGTGGAGTATATTCATGTTTATCGTTAATTTATCATGATCAGTTAGCCTTTCATGTTATTTTTCTGTACTTTTGCTCTAACAATAGAACTCTTTTTGGAATCAGTCTTTGATTGAATCTTTAATGACTGGTCATTTTCACCTCAAGAAACCGGTTCCGTTTTTGTACGGAAGAGGTCGCTGGCTAATAATATTTTGCAAAACGTTGACGAGGGATGATTCATTTACCAGGTGAAGAAAAGATCAATACTTGTTCGTTACACTACGAATTGATCTTAACCATATTATATTAGGTCGTATCCAACTGCATTTCGTCGATCTTTTCTGTGTTGCCTACGTTTAGCAGAAACCTAACTTGATCAGTGAAAAAAAACGCAGCCACAGTATTTAAATGTGCAATGACGTGGCCAATCGGAGACAGACCGGCAATGTTGCCATGTCCCGCCTCTACGGTATCTATTTATATAATATTGCAAGACTGGCTTGAGTACAGTGTAGGCAAAATTGTATCACTGCGGATGACTTCATTTTGAATTCAAATTGTAGCAATTCTTTGTTTTAACATAATCTTGCAATTTGTGCCAGGGCAAATTTGTAAACATATGAATGTAATTAGTATTTAAATAAAATACGACTTTCAAGAGCTGTCAACTTACACATTGTGAAACTGGCAAGAAAATGACAGAAGGCAACAAAATGCTCGAAAATGAACTTAATGACTCTGTCGCAGACAAGACTGACATGCAGACAGAGTGCAAACGTTTAGAAGACACAGAGGAGGAGAAGAAGGGAAACGGTGAAAGCAAAGGTAACCTCCAAGAGCGACCCTCCGAAGCTGCAGCAGAGCCCGAGTTTGAACCCCCTGAAGGAGGCTGGGGATGGGTGGTGATGTTGGCTGCCATGTGGTGCAACGGATCGATTTTTGGAATCCAGAATGCATTCGGCATCCTTTTCGTTTCTCTTCTCAAAGAATTTGGCTCGGAAGACGACGAAGACCTCAGGTTTAAAACAGGTGAGTTGGCTATGCTACACGTGGAGCTAGGAATACTGTAGGCTATTGGCTAGTCCAGGCGGCAAACGGTCACAGCATGTGAAACTTCTCTCATTACAGTAATGGGCAACAGTCACGTTAGCTATAACAGAATAGAACAACCTCGCTCTGCCCGGATGGTTGTCAAGAATATACGCCATTGTGCACATCCAAAATGCATAAAAATGAAGGGAATCTATTCATGTCACAAGAAATACAAGTTAGTATTTCTCAAACCAAACTTTAGAAATGTAAACTCCCGATGCATACAATATTGGTCACTTGAGGCTAGCCAAACATGGTGTGAGTTTGTGAGTCATTTAACGTTACCGCCTCCTCAAATTAGACAACCACAGAAATTATAATAGTTCCATATGCGATGGACGCTACCTTTAATCTATTGTATCTGCAGGACATAGTTTAAACGCCCCGCCAAAAGAACCACACTGTACTGGTAAAAGTCAGACATTATCGGAAGTACAATAACATAGTTTATATGATGATAATTCTTAAGCGCCTCAAGATCTATAAAATCGTCCTGGTGAGTAACCCAGCTTTTTATACAGCAAATCAACAAGTCCGTTAGTGGAGGGGCATAGGGTACAGGCCAATGCCTTGTCATAAGGATTGCATCAGGGCATTCCCTCCAGCTGTCAAAACGCTTCTGAATTCCTTGCGCTAGGATGTTCCCTAATGTGTCTCGGAGGTCAATTTATAGCTGATTACTCTAGAACTAGGCCACGGGCGTCTTCCCACCAGAAGTCAGGAAGCTATAATGCACGTCTGTGTGACTTTATGGTCTAGGCAGTGCAGATGGATGGACATAATGGTGAATGTGGCTACAACATTTATAGCCCTATTTCATGTTTGCGAGTCATTAACGTTAGCAAAAATGTCACTTCATATCAACATTTGACATAGTCTGTTACATGGACATGTGTAAAGTCAGCTCATGTCCTGTTAGGTGTTGAATGTGCTTCATCAGTTAGACTTGAAATAAGTAAACACTCATTCTTTTCCAAAAACACTTCCAAGAGAAGGAAGTCTACTGTCCTCCTTCCCCTATAGACTCTCGTGTTTCCTGTTGTGAGAGGGAGGTGAAATGGGAACCAACGTACCAACTGTAGAAGATCCAAGTATGAATGTGTTTTGACGAACAAATGCCACCAAACCTGAGAGGAAGTCAACAAGAAGTACAGGAAGTGTAACGGAAATTCTGGCGTGTCGAAGCTGAAAGTATTATAGACGTTGTTAGATTTACAGGGCTAGCAGTCGAATTATTCTTGAAGGATTCATCATTCCTTCTGTGTATTGGTATAGTAGGTGTGGGGTTGGACTGGCCCTATCTTCTCTGGACTGTAGACTCATGTTTCGATACATTCAGTGACTGGCTGTTAAAGGTATTTATGGACTGTAACATAACCGTGTTCTTTAAACAAAAATTGTTTTTCGAGTGTAGAGTAGCATCAACAAATTTGGCAAATAGATTTGTTTACAAAGAATTTTAATTGAGTTTGGCAGGGGGAGTTGGAACTCACGTTAAAACAGTTTGAGAGGGAAACTGTGGATAGTTTTTGTGTGAATAAGTATATACATTTTCCTAAATATAAAAAAAGGTATTTGAATACTTTTAACTAACTGAAAGAAATGGATGACATGCTAAGAGTTTCATCTTAGATTGGGGAATGTTTGGAACGTATCTCCAGCAATCAGAAGAAGAGCCAGTCCAAATGTTGCAATCGCAGACACAGTGTGCTGGTATACTCTTACAACAACAAGGATTACTGAAAAGTATACTTGGCTTCACACTACTCGTGATGACATCCTGTTACCGCCATTTATTTGGGCTTTATACAATTTGATGGCAGGGGTTAAACTGGTATTCCGGTCTATCAAGTTTATATCAGAGTCTGTTTAATTTGCAAGAGGGTAAATACTTCATTTTTGATTAAAAAAAACAAACCCGACTCAGATTATGCCTGTGGATGTTAAGAATAGATACGTGTTCATTTTGAGATTCCCTTGAAGTATTTCTGTAGGAGAATGTGTGAAATACAACAGGTGTTGAAATGCTAGCAGCAGAAAACCCTAGCACATGTCTAAGCTCAGTACTGGCTATCCCCTTGTTATCTTCAAAGAGATGTCCAACAAGCTGCAATTTCCCACGAAAGCTACGTAAAACTATCCTCTTCTCTGTTTCACAAGGCCACATAGAAGCCAGTTAGGAAAGTAAAACCAACAAACACTAGAACTTGACTTGGCATGTTTTGCCCCCCTCAAATATCTCACAACCTGTCATACCTCAAATCCTCCCTCAGGATATGGCTTTTTGGTATAGTCCATGCACACCCCTGCTTCCATGGATATTGGTACGACCTGGCCTCTACCCCCTGGTGGAAACAGAATGGCTGCCACTTGATGCCTATTCAGCCTGCCCAATGAGCAGAATAAACAAATTATTACTAGCTAATCTGCTGTTGAAAGCTGGGAGGGGCTGGGGCGTGTGGAGGGACCGAAGTGGCTCCATGACAGGGACGTGACGTGTGTGAGGTGTCCCTGTTGGCATCATCCTGTTTCCCAATCAGCTGACTAACGCAAGTGGGCCACATCTTGAGGACAGTGGTCTCCAGCCCAAGTCCTCTGGGACCCCCTGTCCTGCATGTTCTAGATCAGGGGTGGGCAATCCTGGTCCTCGGGGGCCACTGTCCTGAAAGTTTCCCTGCTCAAACACACCTGCTTCTAACGAAGGGTCGTTATCAGGCTTCCACAGAGCTTGATAACAACATATTTATTAGAATCAGGTGTGCTGGAGCAGGGAAACATCGAAAACCTTCATGACAGCGGCTCTCAAGGACCAGGGTTTGACACCCCTGGTCTAGATGCTACTGTGATAACAATAGAAATCATGGACACCAACTATATTTTCAATGGTTGGTTCCCATCACTCCTATACAAAGCATACCATTTGAAGAGGAAGTGGTTCACTGGTGGCAGGTTCACCAAGAGCAATTAAGACCCATGTTGAAAGAGAATTTGGGCAGTAAAGCCGTCAAATCTTTGATGCCATAACTGAATCACGGTGCAACATAAAGGGTCAAGAATTTGCCTGCATGGAAAGGGCCTCACTAAAAAACAATAGTGGTATACTAGAAAGCTGGCCACTACCCTGTATGTAGGTATTATCCTATAATCCTTCGAGCACAAAGTAATTTGTTTTGCCAGCTGATGATTAATCGCTCCTGAAATGAGTGAAATCTAACAGAGGTGGACCTCATTCTCACCCACCTGTTCCCTAGGCGACCCCATTTGGATTCTAAACCAACGGTTCATGTGTGTAGAGACCACTTAAGCCACTCTGTTTGGCTATTTTTAGGTGTTAGTTCAGGTTTGGTGTTTACGACGACGGTCTCGGCTGGTTAACTCACTGATTTGACGTTTGTCGTGCGGGCAGCGATGAAGTAACAGGTAGGTCTGTTGAGGATTTATTGCTTTGTGGTTTAAGAGTTTTAAGAGATTAATGTAGTTAAAGGCTTACAGCGAACATTATATTGGTGCTGTCAAAACAGTCAGTAGCCTGAAATTCTGCAACGTCTGTGACTTGAGCTTTTCTCTCCCACAGCTGGCCTCCAGGCTTAGATGATTTTACCATATACATCCACCTCCCTGACCTGACTGCGTGCAACCACCATAGGCGGAAGTCTGGCAGGGTTGTCCTTAATCAGCCAATCAATGTCCAGGATGCTAGGGTGGGTAGCACGAGGCTGGCCCCCTGCCAGTTCCCTGGTGTTCACATCTGGGTAATGGGCTCATTTTTATCCCTTAGCAGATGGAACCAAATAGGGTTGTTCCTAGGCTTCCGGCCATAAAGACCCTTTGACCATGATGGAGCCGAGCGTTAGAGCTGCTGTTAAAAAAAAAAAAAAAGGAAAAAGAAACACAACTTTCAGTCATTTAAGCGCAAAGTTCAAAGTTTCTGCCCAGGTTGTTAGGACTTTGGATGTGAAATATCTATCAGGTGGAACAAACAAGGAGCTCTGAATCTTTATAGCGTTTGGGCTCGATAATGAAGTAACACATAGCAGAGAAAGATGAAGATGGTGTTTTTGTCTATGGATGTGAAATTGACACCAAGGTCGGGGAGTTCAACAAAAAAAATATTTTTTTTAAAGATTACTTAAATTCAGCCCCTACTGTGCTTTTACTGCCAGTGAAGGGAGTTGCTTAGACTGACTGCATATGATGTCAAAGGTCTGACTGATCTAATTAGGCTATGATGTTGAGGTGCCATGCACTGTAAATAATCACCTCGACTTAGAAGAAGACCATGGTGTGGCTACAGGTCTTGAATAAGATTGTCGGTTATTATGCAAGATCCGTGTGCGAAAATATCTGCTTAAAAGTGTGCTGCCAAAAGACATGGCTTCCTTACACATTAACAGCTCATGCACAAAGCATTAACAGTCACTGCACACAAGGAAGAAACTGTTTCCTGTGCCTTTACAAGCGAGGAAACAGGTGAGATGTTTGGCAGCACAGGATCTGGATGATCAGTTGAGATAACAGTAACAGTGGTTTAGTGACAGTCGTGGGACCACAGCAGAAGATGGGTTCCCTAGAACCCATGGGGGAAACCAGTAGAACCCAAGAGAACCGAGGGGAACCACTAACCAGGTAGTTGAGAGGAAGGTCTTCCTCTTCCCACGCTCTGAGGTCTTCTCCTGGGGAGTATCTCTGCTTTGTAAAGCCTGTGACTGGATCTGGATGACAAAACACACCATCATCTACATCTTATGAGGAGGACAATCTTATCAAGTCAAGTTGAGCTTTATTGTTATTCCGCTACATGCGGGGGCATACAGTGGAACGAAATGTCATGCCTCACAGAACCACGGTGCTACATAAATACAAGCATATAGCAATCAAGTAAAAAATATATAACATTTTTCCTATAAATAAACTAAAAAATACAAAGTATACAAACTGTACGAATTCTTTCAGATAAATACTGTATAGTTTTTAAATGAATTGTCTTAGAGTATCTCTATATCGCTTCCTGGTTTAGTCTCGTGTGCACAACGTCATTCCAGCATTACTGCCTTGGATATGTAAATATGTTTTTTTCATTTTTTTAATCCAAAACATTTACATGTATATATTTGCACAGCTAACCAAACATTTAAAGGTAGGCTTAAAAATAAAAAAATAGATATTTACATGTCTAACCACGCATTTAAGGGTAGGATTATTTTCTGTTAAATATGTATTTACATGTATATATTTACATGTCTAACCAAGCATTTAAGGGTAGGATTAAAAATAGAAAAAAAAATATTTACATGTATATATTTACATGACTAACCAAGCATTTATGGGTAGGATTAAAAATAGAAAAAAAAATATTTACATGTATATATTTACATGACTAACCAAGCATTTAAGGGTAGGTTTAAAAAATATATCTTTTAAATTGGAAGGATGCAAGATAACACGTGGACTGAAGCTCTCCAAAAAACCATAATCTGCAGGGAGACAACCGTAAATGATTGACAGACACGTTTAATCTCTGTCTCACTGGAGATTGACTCTGGGTTTGGGTGAAGGTTGTAGGGAAGATAAAGCAGGGAGACGGTAAACACACTGGCAGTGTTCAGAGCTCCCATGGCACACAACAGAAGGGGGAACAACCAACAGTTTGGCTGTGTGCTTATAACACAGTCATCATCAGCCCATAGCCTGAGGGGGTGGGATGCAGATCAATACAACCTGTAAATAGAACCTTCCTGGACCAAACCCTTTACAACACATTGGCCCTGTATTGATAACCACATCATTACATTTCTTTTAAATTTTTTCTTTTTATTAGATCGTCAAAACAAGCTCAGCAGTTGGACAAAAATCCACACTGATGTGAAGGAGGTGGTGTATCATTGACTGTTGGATCATTTCGGTTTATTTTTAAGTGAGCAGCAACACTTTCGAATAAACATACGTTCAGATATCCGCCTGGGAATGTGTCCTTAGGTTGTGCTGCCAGTTTAGATTTCATTCAGTGATTTATATCTCTGTTTGCCAGAAAACAAAATTGGGAATCCATAAATAAGCAGCTGTCGTCTCACTGTAAGGAAATGGCATCAGTAAACAGCGTCTTTTCGAAATTATCCTTGAACCCCAGTGTGTTTTTCAATGTTTTTTCAAAAGATTTTCTCACAAGGAAACTCATTCAAAACAAGATCATAACAGAAATTAGACGGATGAAGCAGTTGGTCGCCGGCCCATGTGTGGATTTGCAAAGTCACATTGTTCAAACCATTTGGAACACAGATTGAGGCGAAAGTGGGAAAACCTAAATGAGAAACATGCACGAATGCTGGCCTCTCGCCATTTTGTTGTATGTTTGAAAAGAGGTGGGAGAGAAACCTCCCAATCACAGTCAATTCTGTCCATACCGCCCCCATCTCACAGGACACCCATTTAACATGTTACACATGGGGCCTTTTGCTCGCCAAGCAAAGTCAGGTCTGTTTTTCTTTCCTTTCGCTGTGTATCGAGACTTACTATCAGGAAGTCTTTGTAGTCTTTCACCATCTCAGCACCTCTTCGTTCTTTCACATTCGGTGACAGGAGTAGGCCTTCTGAAAGCAAGCAGGTATTTGAAGATGAGTGCTGGAACCGCATTTGGGGCCGTGATCTCAAGGGCTCCCAGTTTCTACATCCACAGTCCAAACCCAACTCCACCGAGATCAGCCTGATGTAATGACTTCCACCCAGGGGACTCTGGGAAATTGAGTTAGACTGGAGTTGTAGTCTTTGTCCACTCCAGCCAGATGTGCGGTGGGGTACCCAGTTCCGGCGGGCGGTCCTGGAGATTAAGCAGCCACTGCCCTAATTATTTGTGTAATTGCTAGCGTGAAGCTGTGGTAACGACATAACTAAGGCTTTTTCTCTTTAATGCTTGACATCACAGAGGATAGAGCTGACAAGAGGGCAATGGCAAAGAAAAGGAGCTTGATCAGAGAGAGGCTAAAGTGTCAAAACTGGTTACAGCGTTTCGACAGAGTTCGGAGGAACTTCGTTATGTTGGTTCCTTTTCAAATGAACAAGAATCTTTTTAAGACGACTCCCAGCAGAGATGTCTTTGTATTTGGTAATTGTCAAACCAAGCTTTCCAAGCAACAGCGTTTAAATTAGCATACTACTTTGCTCCTGCTAGTTAGTGTTTGAGTGTGTCGGAATGATTTGGACACTGATTTTCGGAGGGTTACCAACCCAGGTAGCTGAGCCATTCCTGCGTGGCAGTAATGTCACATGACAACCCCTTCAGGAGACATGAGAAATTAGCTGCGTGCCAAGCATGCCAAACAAGCGTTAAAGCAGCTGTGTGGTGAACTTGCTAACCCTCCATCTCTGGACACAGGCTACTAGCCTGTTTGCTACCAGACTCTTGCACATTTCGTTTGCACAGTAGCTAAATGAAAATGAAGCAGAAAGACGTTGGACGGCAGAGCCAGGCTAACTGGCTAGACCTCAAACAGGCAAATTCTTGCTAAATCAGCAACCAACAAGCCTAAACTCTCTCTCACTTACAGGCATACTGAGGTATCTTACACTGCTGTACAATACAGTCTTAGAACCCTGCTCGGAGGGTCATTGGGTCTAAATTTAGTTTGGTTGATTATCTTAATGAGAGATGGCTGCTGGGCTGATGAGGTTGAAGCTATGTTGCTGTGGCCCAGCCAGAGAGACTGTGAGCAGTGGGCTGACATCACTTCCACTGCGTGGAGCTTGACTGGCCCACCAGCCTTGGCCGGGCTGTCCTGAGATGACTGGGCCACAGGTTCCCTAGGCTGTGTGTTACCCTGTGAGGAGGCTCTGGAGTCCAGCCAGTTTGTTACCGTCGAGCTGCAGAACCGGCTCAGATCAAACCTTTGAGTCCGGTACAGGGGTAGGCGCCCTGTTGATACTGCTGCCAAAGACTAGCTTTAGCATTAACCTAAGTCATGTAGCCTTAGCATTACCCTATCTCGTGTAGCTTTAGCATTAACCTAAGTCATGTAGCCTTAGCATTGCCCTATCTCGTGTAGCCTTAGCATTAACCTAAGTCATGCAGCCTTAGCATTGCCCTATCTCGTGTAGCCTTAGCATTAACCTAAGTCATGTAGCCTTAGCATTGCCCTATCTCTTGTAGCTTTAGCATTAACCTAAGTCATGCAGCCTACGCTTAAGCTATACAGTAGGAGCATAGCCAAGCATTTCCAGGACTGTAGCTGATAGCCCATCACACCTAAACCTGTTTGGGTTTGTTAGGTTAAGATTTCAGTCTATATTGGTGTGGAAATGTTACCTTATCTGTTTTAAAATGACCGAAACTACGTCCTTTGTGTTTCAACAATTCAGTAACTAGCTCTTTGAAAGGGAAACCTTTGTTTGAAGTAGATACAGGAGATCGGCAACAAAATCCCTCTCTTTTGTACATTTAACCCATGTATGTTATCTAATTTAAGACATGCTAACGTTTTGTGGCCCGTTTATATGTGTCGTGCCATGAAGTCGGTTTAAACACTGTTTTGAGATTCAGAACGTACCTGGAAATTCAACATAGTTTCTTGACAGGTTTAGGGAGTTCAGTAGTGATTCATGATCCGTTTTCACATGTTGGTACCATGGATCTAGGGCATCACATGACACAGAACCAAGTCGTACCTGGGGCAGGGAGGCGGAGATCATTTATTTGAATCCAGCGAATAACGACAGAATTTCTCTCATTTCAGTTCCGTTTCCCAGTAAACCTAACCCAGTGTTGCCAATTTACTTACTAGAAATCTACTGACTTTCAGCAACCGTTTCGTTGTTGAGCAGTAATTGTGGCCAACGTGTAATTGTTTTGTTTTTCGTAATATTGTGACTTTTAGAGGGTTTTTTCTTCAGAAAGCCAGCAGCGATTTTTGATGCTTTTCGCTTCAGCCGCTATCTTCGTGGGCCCCATTAATCCTAGACTGCATTAGGACTCAGATCTGTGGTAACTTTTGAAAGGTGGCAATACTAGACAGTATAAGCACTTAGCAGGTTTCCATTCATTTGAGCTAATAGGCAGCCTCTTAGCTACAGAAGCGTAATGTAAGAGTTTTTGTATGTATTTGCTGGTTTCCATTACGATCTTGAAACGAGACAGCTTGTTCTGTTTAATGTCCTGAGTCTGTTAGATGCACCACTGAGCTCCACGGACAGCAGATTGCGCAAAAATAACTCCCTTATCAGCTATTTTGTTTTCCTGCGAAATAAAATGTCTTATCTAATATATTCAGTCGGACATGTGTTTGGGGGAGTTTGAATTCGGAAATTTATCAACAGGGTGCAAGACACTTCAAAGTTTTTGTTATTTTGTTTTGACTAACGCATGAATGGGAATATATAACAGACACAAAAATATTCAGAAGAAACTTAAAATAAAAACGAAATCAATTTGGATCCGTAATTGAAACGATCCTAGCCAGAATGACACATCCTGCGTGTTGGTCTCACACATGTTTGCCATGCGAAACTGGACGACAGCGTTTCATAGAAGTTCGTAGTCAGACAAGCGTCTGAACCAACATCAACTGCGACCTGGCATTGTGCTTCACTGCTTCCCGAGTGAACAGGTTTATTAAGACGGAGGGGATTCTTTCGCTGGCTCTTTCAGCCAGCCAGGGCTGACGCCACTGGGGTTACAGGGTTCAGTCCAGACCAGAGGTAGGAGAGGCAGCGAAGGAGACAGGAGATTTAGAGCAGCTCTGCTCGCTTCTGTCTGTCTGCCAGAGTCCCCAGCGGCCTTTGGCTAACAATGTATGTCACCTGGAAAAAGAGCATCCTGATATTACATTTTCAATTTGAAATTCCTTTTTGTCTGAAGCGTAAATGCTTTTAAATCGAGAAATCCAGCAGATGAAAACAGGACAGCAATTTCCTGTTGTCTTTGTGAGGTTCTTGTCCCCTTTAGTTAACTTTCATGTATTACACAGCGCTGGTTAAGCACACCATCGGCTCAGCAAATATTAGACTTACTCAGCAAATATGACTCCGATTTTGAGGAACCTTTTCTTAGCACACTGCTCTCTGCACTGTCTAGTTTGAAGGGATATAGAAATAGTTACCCACCTAAGGTTGAAACAGTTACCCACCTAAGGTTTCTACCTTCACTGGGATCCAAACAGCAGGACGACCTGCCAGGGTACTAAGCAAGAAGAGGACTAGCTGCATTCATGTTCAAATACACAAAGATTTATGAACATGTTATGTATCCAGTCTTGGTTTGCTTTTAGTTAACCCGTTTCAGGTTCCTCCCAAATGTCTGATTATTCGGCCCAACTAACCCCACTCTGAACGCTGACTGTATGTATTTCGAGGGCTTTTCAATTCACTTCTTCCTCCAAGTCAATCACAGCAGATGTTTCCTCTTCATAACAAATTATGAAGTCGTTTCCTGTTATGAGACATAACGTTGAAAGTTTTCTTGTGTATGTCAGGGTCTAGTTCTTGACTGGGATTTAAACTGTCATCACAGCTATTTCTGAATCTGAATCAATGTAGTAGCAGAGTTGGAGAGTGTGTTAGTAAGCTTAGAGACCCTGCAGAAGAGGAAGGGAGACCTAGAGTTAGAATATCTAAGATGAGTGATTTTAACCTTGAGGTCTGACTAAGGTCTTTTCTCCTCCCTGAGGGGAGAAAGATCCTCACATGACTCTGCAGTTTCAGCCAACTGCAGTGCCTCTTTTCCTGTCTAAGATCGGTTCCTCTATGTGGCGAAACTAGTCGACGAAGCAGAGCCTTCCCTCCGCGTCTGACAGCGAGAATGTTGTGTTGCTCAACAGCGGTCAAGCCCCCTTTCCTAACATGTTGTTCCCTTGGCATCGTGTCTCCTTCATCTTCGCTGTGGTCAAAGGCCGCTTGGTGACGTGGGCACAAAGGGCTGGGTGGAATTGTATATTCTTTCTCCTTTCTCGCTTGTTTGTCCATTACCTGCTGTTTACTTATTTCCAGCAACGCTAATAAAGGCAGGAAACTATATTCTTTAGGCACCATGCAGTGTTTATTTATGTCGAGGAGACTCGCTAGACAGTGGGTTGCTACAGAGAGCGAGTATTTCTGCTTTGTTACTTTAGTTTCTTCATAGGAAAGGCTGAGGTATAAACACTTGTCAGGGCATTGTAAACTGCTTGTGTTGGTGTTGATAAATGAGTTTGCACAAGTATTCCCATCCCCCCCCCCTTTCCTCCCCCCTCTCCTCCCCCGTCCTCCTTACTCCCCTCGCTTACCTCCTCCACCGCCCCTCCTCCACTCTCCTCCCCCCGTCCTCCCCTCTCCCTCCTCCTCATCCCCCCTTCAACCACTTCATGCAGGAAAGGTTGGATCCAACATCTGCATCCAGTTGCTTGTTGTCTACAGCTTTGTGCAAAATGCATTTGTTTTCCTCTGTGATTGTCTTGCAGTGTGGTTCAAAGGTCATCTATGTTTTTGTCTGTGGGCATGTTGCGTAGTTCAAGTACACATAGAGACACACCCTTTTTGAACCGACTGCAGAAACCAACTCCAAAGGTCAGCTCAGCTACACGAGGCTGCAGAAGTTGTACCTATAAGCATAATTGCAAAACCACAAGTACAGTCCGAAGTCACTAACACCAAGTTCATCATGAATTCTTTTGTTGTTGTTGTTGTTGAAAACCACCTGTAACACATCTACCATGATCCTGTCTGTTCTGCTGCTTGTGTAACAGTAGAACCTGAGTGAAACGCTGCTGTTATTGTCTGCACTGTAACATAATTCTCCCTCTCTCTCTCTTTCTCCCTCTCTCTCTCTCTCTTTCTCCCTCTCTCTCTCTCTCTTTCTCCCTCTCTCTCTCTCTCTTTCTCCCTCTCTCTTTCTCCCTCTCTCTCTCTCTCTTTCTCCCTCTCTCTTTCTCCCTCTCTCTCTCTCTTTCTCCCTCTCTCTCTTTCCCTCTCTCTCTCTCCCCCTCTCTCCCTCGCCATCTCCCCCTCTCTCTAACTCCTTCCCTCTCTCTCCCCCTTCCTCCCTCTCCATCTCTCCATCTCTCCCTCTCTCTCTACAGCATGGGTGGGTTCTCTTTCGATGGGGATGATCTTCTTCTGCTCTCCTATTGTCAGCGTGTTCACAGACCTGCTGGGATGTCGGATAACGGCTGTGGGCGGGGCCACGGTGGGCCTGGTTGGCCTATTAGCCAGCTCCTTTGTCACGTAAGTGCCACCTACCTTACTACTATTTTCCTACCTTACTATCTTGAGAGTGGTGGTCCTTCCATATGGCATGTGCACGTGAGAGAGAAAGAGACAGAGATAGAGACACGTGAGTGAGAGATGTCCCAAAAAAATAAAACTGAAGACGTTTTCTTACATCTTCCTTAAGGCTTGGAGGAGCAATACCAAACTATTTGGCAGCTTTACGGGGCAATAAATAGTTTTAGTTGATAGATTACAGCAGCTGGATTAAAGTGTTAAAGTGTTACTGTTGACAAATACTCACAGGTGCCTTATCAGGGGCTGTAGCTGTGAAAGCCAACAGCTGTTTAGCTCACCACATCTTACTAAGAGACCTTCAAACGGACTTGTCTGTGTGGCAGCTCAGTCAACTTGGTGTGACAGTGGCTAATTATAAGGGGGTGTAAAATCAGCCTGCCAGGGCAGAACGTTAGCGCCTCTTATCATCTCTCTGAGAGAAACGTGCTTTTGGAAGCAAGACAATTCAAGCCTGCACGTTCTGTGTGGGGCGAGTGGATAAGGGGAGTGTCTTCGCATTATGACATGCCTGTGGTAGACTCCCGACATTCCACAGCTCATCCTTCTTTCCTTCCTTCCCCCTTCCCCCTTCCTCCTTCCTCCCCCCCCCCCCCCCCCCCCCACGTCTCCCCCCAGGTCCCTGGGCCCTCTCTACTTCACTTACGGCATCGTGTTTGCCTGTGGCTGCTCTTTCGCCTATCAGCCCAGCTTGGTTATCTTGGGCCACTACTTCAAGAAACGCCTGGGCCTGGTCAACGGCATCGTGACGGCCGGTTCCAGCGCTTTCACCGTCACACTACCCATGATCCTCTCTGGCCTGTTGGAAAAGGTGGGGCTGGCGAACACCATGCGTGTCCTCAGTATCCTCATGTTCATCCTCATGCTGGCGGGCCTCACCTACAAGCCCCTGCTGCCCAGCCCGTCTAAGGCCTCCGGAAGCGGTCGGAGATGCCCGACCATGAAGCAGGTGTTCAACGTCAACATCTGGAAGTCTCTGGGTTACCGCATCTGGGCGTTCGGAGTCCCTGCTGCGCTGTACGGCTACTTTGTGCCTTATGTCCATCTGGTAAGTTGGAGATCTTGATTCTTTTGGAATTTATTCAAACTCTAAACTTCCAACTGACGAATTCCAACGACTGTTTAGTGTGTTTTGAGGTCAGATCGAAGTGTGGGTTGAGTATGGAAGAAGTGTTTCTGTTAACATTCAAGTCAATGTGCGAAAGGTTACCATCACGCAGGAAGAACACGCACCGTTAGAGGCCGTGTGTAGATGCCACATGGGGGGGGGGTGAGGGGAGGG
>BROE01000004.1:512154-541549 GCA_036571765.1 Plecoglossus altivelis
ATCAGCCCAGCTTGGTTATCTTGGGCCACTACTTCAAGAAACGCCTGGGCCTGGTCAACGGCATCGTGACGGCCGGTTCCAGCGCTTTCACCGTCACACTACCCATGATCCTCTCTGGCCTGTTGGAAAAGGTGGGGCTGGCGAACACCATGCGTGTCCTCAGTATCCTCATGTTCATCCTCATGCTGGCGGGCCTCACCTACAAGCCCCTGCTGCCCAGCCCGTCTAAGGCCTCCGGAAGCGGTCGGAGATGCCCGACCATGAAGCAGGTGTTCAACGTCAACATCTGGAAGTCTCTGGGTTACCGCATCTGGGCGTTCGGAGTCCCTGCTGCGCTGTACGGCTACTTTGTGCCTTATGTCCATCTGGTAAGTTGGAGATCTTGATTCTTTTGGAATTTATTCAAACTCTAAACTTCCAACTGACGAATTCCAACGACTGTTTAGTGTGTTTTGAGGTCAGATCGAAGTGTGGGTTGAGTATGGAAGAAGTGTTTCTGTTAACATTCAAGTCAATGTGCGAAAGGTTACCATCACGCAGGAAGAACACGCACCGTTAGAGGCCGTGTGTAGATGCCACATTGGGGGGGGGGTGAAGGGGAGGGGGAGGGGGTGAGGGGTGGGATGGGGGAGGGGAGGGGTCGGATGGGGGAGGGGTGGGATTGGGGGGGGTAGGAGAGGGGTCTGCTGTCGTCTGCCAGAGTCGGTCTCAGACCCAGGAGAGAAATCCAGTTTCCTGGTTGAACCTGAGTTTAAGTTGTTTATCTGGCTGAGAGAGGGGTTCCCGTGGAGTGGAGAGGTCAGAGGTCACCAGCAGGAGAAGAGCTCCACAAACATAGATAGGAAAACACATTAATGTCCGTGGCTGTTAGTGTGAAAGGTGAGAGGAAGGGTTTATCTTGACAACACACAGATCCATGACTCCTTCAGACGTGCCAATGTTACCGTGGTCAAATATGGGGCT
Organism: Plecoglossus altivelis; assembly: GCA_036571765.1. NCBI lineage: Eukaryota > Metazoa > Chordata > Actinopteri > Osmeriformes > Plecoglossidae > Plecoglossus > Plecoglossus altivelis. The sequence continues at coordinate 513,118 of BROE01000004.1, forward strand.
GATCTGAAAACCGTTTTTTTTTCTATCTTTTTTCCTAACTTCTCTCAGAATGTTGTCTTTATAACAAGCTGGTCATGATCAAACTGGTCAAGTCTGTACCTGATGTGTAAATATTTAAAGAACCTGAAAGCTGCTGTGTTTTCAGACGATCCATCACTCTTGAAATAAGATACAAAATATATTTATTTAATTCTGTGTATGGCTGCATTCACAAATCTTAGATAGGGTGACTCTTGAGAAAGGGCCGGGCAGAGAGAGAGAGAGACGTCAGGTTTCCTAGAAATATTTCAGAAAGCTACAAATCAAGGTGTCTAGGTTGTGTCATCCTTCCGTCTGAAAGCTAAGATTGGCAAATGTACTAGATTTGGCTGGTCTGCATACCAGAGACAGGTAGTACTTCACAGCAACTCCATAATCCCTTCAGGACACAGTTCCGAAGGTTCCGCACACGCTTGAAGGTTCCGCTGTGTGGTCTTAGGAGGGTAAGCAAATATGTCAGCCAGGCTTGACTGTAGGAGAGACCTGGGGTTTTTAGTTCCAGACCAAGCACAGTTACATAAATACAGCTCTTTATTGTTCTAGTATTCCATAGCATTTACAGGACAGGGGGAGAAAAAAAGGTTTTGAGGAAAGCAGGATTTGGGTGGCTTTAGAGTCTGCTGTGTGACGGGAGTTCAGTAGGTGACTGTTTATTTGGCTTTGGTGACTGTTATTAGAAGGAGGTCAGGTTCTCTCATGGATCCGAACCCTGGGTTTTCCCAACGCTTCTCCAGTGTCTGCTACCCCAGCTGGGACACCCACAGGCTCTGTCCATCCCTTTCGCATGGAGCTTTGAGAAGTCTGGGGTTCCCTGCGGTGTGAAGATGGATGTGGCCTTGGCCCTTACAGGAAGGGGAGAGCACGACCCTGGTGTGCTGAGCCAACCCAGCCAGTGTAGTTTACAGAGGAGCGCTGCCTGTTTTTACACCCCCTCTAGCTGCTTCTTCCTGGCTCTCGGCTCAGCTTCTCACCACCGCTGGTCTTGCGTCCGGCTCATGTTTGTACTCGCTTTATCCACAGCCAAGGCCCTTGCTATCAGTATAGATTGTTGCAGTGTAAAGTCCTGCAGGAGTTGGGCCTGTCCACACCTGTCCAGGTACTTCTGATAGGTCAGATAACTCACCTGTCCAGGTACTCCTGATAGGTCAGATAACTCACCTGTTCAGGTACTCCTGATAGGTCAGATATCACCTGTCCAGGTACTCCTGATAGGTCAGATATCACCTGTCCAGGTACTCCTAACAGGTAGGATGACCTCCATGTTCACCACACCAGTGGTTGCAGAAGTACGATAATAGAAGGTGCGCCAGATGTTGTATCCATGCAAAGTATCCAAAACCACTTTACTAAGAGGCCATTTCCATTTCTGTGCAGCGAAGCAAACTCAGGCCACAAGCCTGCTAATGCAGCGTGTTAGCAAGATGACTCGGCAGGAAAAACACATGATTTCAAAACGAGGAGGAACGTGAGCAACAAGCCAGAGGTGTCCTGTTGATATTTTTTGCTGCTGTTTGACTTTAGTCCTGCGTTTGTGTGTGTTAGTGCGTCTGTTTGTTCAGCATGTGTTTATTTGAAATGTGATCAAAGACTGACACACACTCTGAGTCAACATCTCTCAAGGTTTCCGGATGAATCCGCACGCGGATTTGATGGTTGTGAGCATGCGGGGGTTTTCGTTAAAGGAACAAGTACCTCCTGATTCTGTACAACTCCTGTTGTTTGACAAACCCAATGTCTTATCTCAAAAGATTATGCAGATTATAAAATAACTAATCAGCAATGTAGGCTGAGCATGATATGAAAGTAGTGTAACTGATGTTAGATAGTGAATGACAACAGCGCTGGTCTGGAGATAGGGCCAGAGATATACTCTAGACATGGTTTCTGTCATCTGTAGAACGATTCAGAGATCTGTTGCTGTAAATGTGTGAATGACTGGAGTGGGGAAGGGATTTATAGCCTGTCAGATCCTGCTGTCTAGACCTGGAGGACCTGTCTGATATACTCTGTCATCAAAGAGAGAGGTTGATAATTGCCTATTTTTACACATTGCTTGTAGAGTTTCAGGATAATCCAGCTTTTTTTTTCATTCCGTTTTGGTTCTTTTAATGAAGGTTTTTATTTTATTTTTTTAATACGAAGGGACTGGATAAGGTTTATATTCCACTGTAGATCGGTTCGGGTATACTTTCAACTGATCTAAACGGCTTTGTTATTCTATCATGATATCATGGAACTTGCACATGACTTAAGTCTGGCCGTCTGTATCAGCCGAGGCCTTTTTGAGACAGGAAACGATTTGTGCTGACGGACGGCAGATTCGTGCCACCCGCGGCGGACGGTTTCTGTCGTATATATCGCAAATGGAGGCTCAAAGTTCTTCTTTATGTTTTTATAACGCGTATCATATGCAGCTTTTCACCGATAAGAGAATCTCCTGATGTTGTGATGAGCGGCTACACCGAGGAAGGTCATCTTGGCGGTTAGCCGAGGTTAGTTTGCGTCGCTTCAAAAACTTCGTCGCTAATTATTGACGAGTCTAAAAGGAAATGAAAGAAGAAAGAATTGAATCAGAACAGTTTGGCATTTTCAGCCACGGGCTTCTGGATACTCGGTCAAATCAAATCACAGTTTTATCCACATCCCTTTTCTTCAAGGTCTGTCCTAGATAGCTGGACATATGCCCGTAAAACTGCACCTAAACCAACATAAACCCCTCAAAGAAGACAAGGAAAAACTGCCAAGAAAACTCAGGTCCGAAAAATGGAAGAAACCTTGCGATCAGCAATTCAGTGAGGGATCCCTCTTCTTGAGACCTGTTCCTTCTGGGCTATATGCTGGCATCATTACAAGCCTTTAATCCCAGCCAGACTTCGGATAGTAAGATCAATGAAGAGATGTCTTTTACAAATGTTGAGATGGAGTTTGACTATAATGCTATTCTGTCAGAGACCCTGCTCCCATATGGTGCAGTTTTAAAGGTCATCTCCCCCGAGGCAAACTGACCGGGTCGAGGTGAGTGTTTCACACGCTGTTCACATTTAGGACTCCACCCTGTTAGCCGCATCAATCACCCTTTTCCAAGTGACCTGCTCTCAGCCCTCTCCTAGCCCCCCCCCCCTGGAGCACATGGAACTGAATGCCTCGGAGCCGAAAACTAGGAATAGAAAAAGATCTGTTGTTGTTCCGTGAAGACAGATTAATCATCCAGCAGAGAGATTGATGGATCTCAGTGTGACTTGCAGGGATGACAGGGAGGGAGGGGAAGGAGGAAAAAGAGAAGTTCTTTGACTCAGGGACCGGAAGAAATGTAGCATCCCTGGAGGTCATGGCTGCTGGCGGATCTCCAGGTACAGGGCCTCCCTGCCTCCAGTGCTCCATATTTCCCTCCTGGCTTCCCTGCCTCCAGTGCTCCATATTTCCCTCCTGGTCTCCCTACCTCCAGTGCTCCATGTTTCCCTCCTGGTCTCCCTACCTCCAGTGCTCCATATTTCCCTCCTGGCCTCCCTGCCTCCAGTGCTCCATGTTTCCCTCCTGGTCTCCCTACCTCCAGTGCTCCATGTTTCCCTCCTGGCCTCCCTACCTCCAGTGCTCCATGTTTCCCTCCTGGCCTCCCTACCTCCAGTGCTCTCCATATTTCCCTCCTGGCCTCCCTGCCTCCAGTGCTCCATGTTTCCCTCCTGGCCTCCCTGCCTCCAGTGCTCCATGTTTCCCTGCTGGCCTCCCTGCCCCCAGTGTTCCATGTTTCCCTCCTGGTCTCCCTGCCTCCAGTGCTCTCCATATTTCCCTCCTGGTCTCCCTACCTCCAGTGCTCCATGTTTTCCTCCTGGCCTCCCTGCTGTGGCTCTCAGGTTGGGGTTTAATGGGGCAGAGGAACAGTGAAGGCGAGCTTGTGAAACACAACCATCTGGGCTCCTTCTCCTCAGCCGTGTGCAACATGTTATCAAGCCCTTATTGGCTGCAGGGTGTCCTCCCCTTGACTGTAACATGAGCGGAGGCGGCTGTGGTCTCAACGCTGTGGTAAATGCGTGGAAACGCTTCGATGAACGGCTTTAAATAAATAGTTTGAAATGGCTTTAGATGGGGGGTGTAAGATGGGGTGATGCCAGTGGCACTCCATCATGAAACATGAGTGATGTATAGAAGAGAGAGGGTCCACCCTCAGGGGGGCCCTGAAAAATGGGGGAATTGCATAGCCCCTTAAACCAGCCCCAACTCTCCTCCCTGCACCTCCATGAACATGTTCTACACAGTTCTTCCCCCAAATCCTACATGCAGAACTCAGAACTCTGAAAAGGGCTTGGTCAAATCCAGTATACTCACACAAAAGGGAACAGTACCAAAGGCAAACTTAAAATTCCCCCTGCCAAAGACATTTTTATTACATTCTGAATTAAATAGGTATGAAACTTTGGTATGAAACGTGGCATTTTACAGACTTTGCAAACGAATGAATTTAGCGTTTGTTCTGCGTATTAGCGGGAGGTATTTGATCAGACTTTATTCAATTAAGCGTCTGACAGCTGCGGTCTGAGGAACTTGGTTCCTCTTTCATCCTCTGACTCAGCCTGATCCACTCTCATTACCTTTTACTTCCTTTTATTATATTGAATTGCATACTGTACAGTTAGCACAGTATAATACTGTTAGTATTTTGTAGTCTGTTCCTGTAAATGTTTAACTTTCTTTTACATTCTGTACTTTTTATAATATTTAAAGACTGAACACACTTTTTGCATTATTCTATGTTATTATACTGTATGCACCAGCCCACTAAAGTAAACTCCTTGTCTTTTAAACTACTTGGCTAATATACAGTTTCCAGATCCTGTTCCGGATCATGATGTTGATGTTTATCTTCATCCTGATCCGGATCTTGATATTGATCCTGATCTGAATCTTGATCCTGTTCTGGATCTTTATTTTGATCCTGTTCCGGATCTTGATGTTGATCCTGTTCTGGATCTTGATCCTGTTCCGGATCTTGATCCTGTTCCGGATCTTTATCCTGTTCCGGATCTTGATGTTGATCCTTTTTCCGGATCTTGATCCTGTTCCGGATCTTGATGTTGATCCTATTCCGGATCTTGATGTTGATCCTGTTCCGGATCTTGATCCTGTTCCGGATATTGATCCTGTTCTGGATCTTGATGTTGATCCTGTTCCGGATCTTGATCCTGTTCCGGATCTTGATGTTGATCCTGTTCCGGATCTTGAAGTTGATCCTGTTCTGGATCTTGATGTTGATCTTGGTCCTGTCTGTAGATGAAACACGTGGAGGAACGCTTTGGCAAGGACGCCAACAAGGAGGTTCTTCTCATGTGCATCGGCGTTACATCTGGCGTGGGTCGTCTCATCTTCGGCAGGGTGGCCGACTACGTCCAGGGGGTCAACAAGGTGTACCTGCAGGTAAGACTCGTCTCGCTGGCTCGCAGGGGAACATGGCTTCTCCTTGTCAGACCTCTGAACAACCCAGTCACTGTCACAATGTTGGTGATTGGTGGTAAAGACTGATGGGTGAATCCTGGTTGTCAATAGTAAAGACTGATGGCAGATTCCTGGTAGTAAAGACTGATAGGTGAATCCTGCTACTTCCTCCTCAGGTGTCTTCCTTCCTGGTCATCGGCGTGATGTCCATGATGATCCCTCTGTGTAACATCTTCGGAGGCCTGATCGCTGTGTGCCTGTTGATGGGGCTGTTTGATGGCTGCTTCATCTGCATCATGGCCCCCATCGCCTTCGAGCTGGTGGGCTCCAAGGACGTGTCCCAGGCCATCGGCTTCCTCCTGGGCATGATGTCTGTGCCCATGACAGTGGGGCCTCCTATTGCTGGTACGTCACAGTATCAAGGCCTGAGTGGATGAGCCGGTTATAAATTGCTCTCTTTTGCCATCTGGTGGTTGTACATTGTATTGTTTTTCTGTTGGGTTAGACAGCCTCCTTGCCGGAAGGTTTTGCATCGAAAGGTTCTAAAATGGGAGGACGATTTGTCAGTCTCATGACAGTTTAATACATTTCAATGTCAACTGCATGCGAGAGGTTAAAGTATCAATATGCCAGCCTGGTGTTAAAATGTACAGTTTATGTAACAATGTATAAACAGCCAGGACTGTGTATATACATTTCACACCCTGGAATGTGCTAGGACAAACATCTATTCATCTTTACCCAACAGTCATGTGCAGCCTCTTTAACCTATGTCATAAACAAGACACACATTTTTCTCCTAAATAGACAAGCTTTCCATTGAAAATAGGCATCCTGATGAACCCTTTAGCTTAGACTGAGGCCAGGCTGGATCCAGGGCCTTAATCTTCAAAAGTATCACCAAGATCTATCATGTTGCTGTCTTGTTGCAACACATGTTGATAAGCTGTGTTAAATGAGTGTCTTTTACACACTCCTAACTCCTAACCAGGTAATTATTATGTGTTGTGTTGTGGAAATCCTGTAACTTCCTGATGCTAACGATGCTACTGCATCTGTCTCTCGCTTTCCTTCTCTCTCACCCAACCTCCCCCCAACACACACACACACACCCAACCTCTCCACAACACACACACACACACACCCAACCTCCCCCCAACACACACACACCTAACCTCCCCCCAACACACACACACACACCCAACCTCCCCCCAACACACACACACACACCCAACCTCCCCCCAACACACACACACACAACACACACAACACACACACACCCAACCTCCACCCAACACACACACACGCCTCCCTCCACCCAACACACACACACACACACCCAAACCTCCCCAAACCACACCCAACCTCCCCCCAACACACACCACACCCAACCTCCGCCCAACACACACCACACCACCCAACCTCCCCACCCACACCACACACACCCAACCTCCCCAACACACCAACTCCCCCCCCCCTACCGCCCCCCTCCCCTACACCCAACCTCCCTCCAACACACACACTTGTGTGTGTCCAGGGTTCCTAAGAGACAGGCTGAAGAGCTACGACGTGGCCTTCTACCTGGCTGGAATCCCACCGATCATCGGAGGAGCAGTGTTGTGTCTGATCCCCTGGGTGGAAGCAAGACGTAAGAGGAGAGAGAAGGAGGAGTCTCTGAGGAAAGGAGACGCCTCCGACAAAATGCTGGACTGTGAGAAGAACGGTTTGTCTCAAGGAGACGGAGAGACGACACAGACCAAGGATGAATCTGTCCTTTAAGTTCTCAAAACACGATTAAGAAATTCAGACATAAATAACTCAGTCACACCTGTAGACTCCCACGAGACTCAAATGTTTTTTTAACACTATAGAATGTCGCAGTAGAAAGTAATTGACTTTGCGAATATGAGCTAATCATATTTCAAAGGCTGACTTGGCGAGATGATGTGAATATGCTGGCGTTGGATGCATACCAGTTAAACTAAGATACTCGACAATTTTACACAAATGTGATTGTTTTACATCAATCTGCTGTTTAATTAACTTGAAGATAAAAATGTAAAGTAGGAAATGTCACATTTTATAGTATGTTGAAGGGAACGAATGATTCAAATGATACTTAGAGTAAGCTACCTTTTCAAGTCATCCAAGATTAATTTGACTTACAAAAGGTTCTTCAAAATTCCCCATTTTGTTAATGGCTTCTGTCCAGAATATTATGTATTCTGAGAGGGCTATTTAGATTGTTGAGGGAAAAGAAGAGAAGAAATCTTTAATGAAAAACTGTTTGTCTGACCAAGACTAGACGATGCATTTGGCATGAATTGTCATTTAAACAGGGAAACATTTGTCTGTTCATGAATGTCCAATGAAATAGATTTTTTTTTGTAGAATGGCTTGTTGGTTTTTGATATCTCAGTACAAGCCAAATGAATGCTTGAGGATTTTTTGTGTGTAATATTTTAATGAAAAATATTAACGTCACTTCAAAGAAGTGCTTTACGAAATGATAGGTTGGCGGTATTTTGTAGAAGGATTTCACGATTGTCTTATTTCAAAGGTGCTTTAATACCACACAGGAAAAGCTTTAAGCACAATTGATTATATCCAGCCGATGCAATCAGAATTAACATCATCTCAATGCTTTTGTCTGAACTCAAAGTCTTCTTTGTAGGATGGATTCATCTTATTTTGGACATGTTTGTTGATTAATCATCATTATTGTATGTAGAAATGACCACTGACAATGCTAGGAATCTTACGCACCTTTTGTGTCTTTGCCACGGTCATTTTTGGAAACAGGATTTTGCCAAAACAGTACAGTATCTTAAGTAGTGAAGGATCACCAAAATAATGAATTGGTAAGAAGTTTGATGCTTTTACATGGATGAATGATTCTTGTGATTTTACCTTTAAAGTTTGACAGTGTCCTTCCCCCATATTAGTCTAAACCAATGAAATACTTTTTATATACAAGTATATAGTTTCTACCATATATCAATTAAGTATTTACGAATGTGGATGCTGACTCAAGTCAAGTTAATCTGTGACTTTGTGCTCAGTCCAGATGACATCTTTCAGATAAATGTTTATTTTAATTATCGTATTTTTCATATTTTGTATTTATTTTTTCTAGAATGTTTAGACAATGTCGTGCCATAATTAGTGGGTATTTACCCACAGTTTATAATGGTATTCAATATATTGAAGGTGGAATGGGAAACTATTTTGAAAGGGCCCCTGTAGATGGCCAAATAACATGATTTCATATGTATTCTTATCCATAGTTCATGTACCACACCAGCTGGAACGTTTGGAAACGGTCACTTGTATTTCAGAAAGGAAAAAGAATTTCGTTAATTTAGAAAAACTCAACTGTAAAGACGAGACAATCTGACAAACCACTAAACACAGAAAAAGTCAACTTCTGGGAAAAGTTACTTAACTCTAGACTCCACCATAAAACACAAAGTGGGTTGGAAATGTGTCAAAGCTTTGGATGCAAACTACCTCAAATGTAATGCAAATTTCTGGTATTTTGTCCTACAGCAACAGCTATAGTAGAATTAAAAGCTTTAACCTGCAAACCATTAGGAAACTTGACCATAATGTTTTCCATCGTAGTACTTCTTGCAGAGGCAATCAAAAAGGCAACAATTCAGACCTTGTGAAATACTTTTTCCCAATGTCACTGTGTGCTTTTCTTAGGTGTGGTGCTGTTTGTATTCGAGTAGAACTAAAGCAATTTCTTTTGAACGTTGGAAGGCAAGTAGTTCTGATAAGGGAGCAAGGAAATCTTCCATTTGGATATAGCTCTATCTTACATTTGAAAAACTCTAGATTATGTGGTAGTTTCATGTTATGGAATTACGTTACACAAAAGTGTGCGTGTGTGTGTATTTGTGTGTGTGTTTGTGTGTGTGTGTGTGTGTGTGTGTGTGTGTGTGTGTGTGTGTGTGTGTGTGTGTGTGTGTGTGTGTGTGTGTGTGGAGGAGGTTCTAATTGTCTGGCTCTCACTAAATCATACTGCTTAGTTTTGATCAATTACATTTAATTCCTGCCATGCATTTATTCATTTTGATATATTTGACATAATTTGTACCTCTGAGGTGATGAAAGACCTCTTTGCCATACTCCCTTCAAATTGTTTTAACTAAGATGTTTCAGAAATTATTACTTGAATATCAATTTTTTTTGACATCCAAAGACATCACTTTTTGGAAAGGTCTCGGTATATGCGAGAGATAAAATAGTAGTCTATGCATGTTCTATTTTAGTAAGGGGCTGAAGACCAAAATAATCTGCATATTGTGTCATATAATGTGGATTCTCATTTTAGTTTTAGATTACACATTATCCAAAATATTGCTTTATACAAATGTCATTAAATGTTGTTTTTTTTCCAAATGATGTTGTAACTAAACAACTCTGACACAAATGTATGTCGTTAGAAAATACTCAAAATTGCTGCTTAAATCCAAGTGTTGTTCAGTTTTTGTTTTTAGCTTGTTCCAAAATGGATCTGCTTGTCATTTTTATTTTTTTTTCCTTTTAGGCTTGTGTTAACAGTTCCATATTTTTGCTATTAAATGCTTGTTTTTGATTTAATAATATGCAATGTACCACAGTGCTATGTGCAATGTAGTGCAAAATACAACAGAAATTAAATATTGTTTTTAACAAAGTAAAAAGTGATGTTGAGTTCTAAGTTCATAATTAATTAGTCCTTTGTTTAGTTGTTTTCATTTGGTTAACAAAATAATTAACTACATTTACTGTGCAATGTATTAAACTTCATTTAATGCATGAACTTGTTTTTCGTGACAGCCAGGAAATTACTCTACATTAAATTACACAAAATTTGATATGTTAAGGCCATGTTATGAGTGTGTATTTATCTCTGATGAAAATATACGCTTGTACCTTGTTTATATCACTAGATGGCGCTCTTTTCACGAGGCTCGATCATCTGACTGGTCCTGTAAACTGACGCTGCAGCTGCTGATCACGTTATCAACAGTGCAGTGCTGCAGAGAGGTACTGTCATTTTGGACGCGGATGGTTAATATAGATTATTGTAATAATCTAGGCGCTTTCATAATTCTTCCATATTCAATTGAGCTAACTCTGCACGTATGAACTGAAGATGCTTACACATTTTTCATAGTCTTTGACTATCCATAACTTTCTTTTTCTCAAATGTGTATTGAGAGTTTAGGCTTTCGTAGCAGTTGATTCTCGCAAATGTGTGTATGATGTGATATGTCTTATCACTTAATTGAACCTGTTCTTGAAATATCAAGTGCAATCTAAGAAACCAAGATTCAGGTGATTTCTGTTTGCATTGTAATCCCCCAAATGTAGACCGTGCAGAGAGGTACGTCAAAATAAAAACAATTAATTAATGAATTGAAATCAAATCAAAGATAACATGTAGGAAGCGTAGACTCGGTCTCTTCCCGTTTCGACCAACTAGGTGAAGGAGTGGATTAATAAGTGACTGAATCTAAGGGATCTTGAAGAAAGGATATTAAGCGGTGTTAAAGTCACACGACGCTAAATCGCACGACGCTTTAAGCAGTCTGTCCCGCGTCAGACAAATAGACCGCTATGTCTGTCTCAATTGCTCGAGAGCCAGTGAACGTCAATGACGATGAGGAAGAAATGAAAGATTTAGATGCTAACGACAGCGAGGAAGATGACAAGAGGAAAGACCAGGAACGCGTTCAGGAGACAAGTAATAGTAGTTTGAACCCAGCGTTTGAGGCGGTCGAAGTAACAGACGGAGCTGCCACCGACAGTTCTTCAGAAACCTGTAGCCGATGGATGGTCACATTGGCGCTGTGTCTGTCCTCTCTGGGACTGGTAAATATGTTGACCAACATCGTGTGTCTTACACCCGTAACAAAGCAATCTTCACGTCTGTCTTATTGACGTACCCAGTAGACAGATGCTGGTGCTCATGTCAAACCAGCTTCGTCCTCCTTAACAATGACAGTTCTTGGAGCGATACACCTGAGAATAAAATCCGTATGAATAGCGTCATCTCTCTGCCTGCCTGATGGCTGTGTTTTACCTGTTGTTTTCTACGTGGTTCATTCCAGGGTATGGGCATTTCTGTAGTGGGCCCCACCTTCCAGGATCTGGCCATCAACGTCAACCAGGACATCAGTAACATCTCCTACATATTTGTAGGCCGTGCTGCGGGGTATTCTGGTGGTTCGTTATTTGGAGGGATTCTCTTTGAGTACATCAATCCTCATTTGCTGCTGGGTGAGACGATAATACAAGCATACATTTGGTCCCAGCTTCGGTGAAGACGTCTCCCCCATCATTTACTCTTTACTAAGGAGCACAAAGGAGTTTGCTAAAATATTGTTATAATAATAGTCTTCATGTTAAATCCTCTTAAGATAATTTTGGGGACTAGTACCTAGCTTTCTCCCCCAAACCTACATCTATGCTATAATATATTTAGAAAGCCTTATGGTAGACCCTCCAACCCTAACCTTGAACAGTCTAATCTACACAAAAGTGTATGACTTGGTATTGCTATTTAAGACCTTTCTGTATTGACTATAGAGAAGCTTCCTTGTTCAACTTTGGTGACTGGAGTGTGATGGTGACTGTTCATTGTTACAGAAATGATTTACAAGGCAACTCACATAACATTACATACTATGCCAGAGCCCTGGGGTAGCTTGACCAGTGTCACACCGAATACAGTCCGTGGTGCAACAACAGCCATCTCAACATGGAGGTCTGGGCCAATTGTTCTGTGTTTTCTGTGCTTTTCTCTCCAGGATTTTCCATGTTAGTCACAGGAATTGGCACCTGCGCCATCCCATTCTGTAAAAAGGCAGCTGTTCTCACTATCATGATGTCTGGCATCGGAGCCACTATGGGTATTTTAGACACAGGTATTGTGAGATCAGCAAACAGTTTGTTGTAAATAACAGTGTTCGTGGCGATTGTTGTCAGGGAAATGAAAGAGTGGTTCTGCTTTTCCTCTCTGCTTTTCTCTCTCTCCGTCAGGTGGGAATGTCCTCATCCTGAACACGTGGAAAAAACAGGCAGGACCCCACATGCAGGCATTTCACTTCAGCTTCGCCGTCGGCGCTTTCGCGTCGCCCATTATTGCCAAGCTGATCTTTGGTACTGACATGGTGCCGGACAAAAACATCAGCGCGGTAGCCATGGTAACCTCCTCGCCATTCTCTGAACAGGTTTCAGAAGCCCCCTTAAACTTCCTCTACAAAACCCAAAGCTGGACCACAGACCTCAAATCCTTGTGGTCCTACATTGTGATTGGTGCATTCATCTTCCTGGTCTCGCTCCTTTTCTTTACTATGTACTGCTGGACCACTATGTCTCGTGACAAGTCCCAGGCACAAGCAGCCAAACCTCTGGTTTCCAGGCACCACAACGCTCTCATCATCCTCCTCTTCTGGTTCTTCTTCTGGTACGTGGGAGCCGAGGTTGCCTATGGCTCCTTTATCTTCACCTTCGCCAAGGATCACGCCCACATGGAGCAGTCTCAGGCTGCGGGCCTGAACTCTTTATTCTGGGGGACGTTTGCAGCTGGCCGGGGTCTGGCTATCTTCTTTGCGACCTGCATGCACCCAGGAACCATGATCCTACTGAGCCTGTTAGGCTGCACGCTGTCCTCCCTGCTGCTCACGTTGTTCAGCAACGTGCAGCTGGTCTTGTGGATCTGCACAGGGCTTTACGGCATCTCCATGTCCACCACCTTCCCCAGTGGAATCTCCTGGGTGGAGCAGTACACCACAGTGACTGGCCGCTCGGCCGCCGTGTTTGTGGTGGGCGCGGCCCTGGGGGAGATGGTGTTACCCGCTCTCCTGGGATTCCTGCTGGGGACGAACATCAAGGATTATCCCCTGCTCATGTACCTGACCCTGGTCACAGCCGTCATCACCTCCATCCTCTTCCCCATCATGTACAAGTTGGCCACTAGCTCAGTCCGCAAGCCCAGTGTCAAGAGCCAGAAAGAGGCTGAGAATGACTGCCAAGCGCAGCTAGACTCAGGGGCCGGATGATGAAGAGAAGGAACATGAGGCCTACCAGTGGAATTGAACAACCGGCACAGCCAATCGAAACTACAGATGCTCCTGTCTTTAAAACACAGTATTGCAACAGTACTAACGATTTATGAGAAGTAATATATATATATATATTTATATACATATACATATTTACTTTCAAGTATATTGTGAATATTGTGATTAGCTTTGACCATTTGAAGTAGACAATATTTTGTTCACCACACATTGTTTAAACTCATTAAATGATTTACATATATCTTACGATCGCCATCTCCTCCACATTTTCATGAATCGGTGACACATCATACAATTAAATTAGATTAACCATTTACAATGAGATTGAGTTTGTACGCGTCATTTCAAAGTTCATTTGAGGTATTCTAAAATTGTACCATGTATCTTTTTCTATGATGTAGACGGCATGTGTTCACAGTATGTGAAAGTTCAAACTATTAAATACCAAATGTTTTATCCACTCTTCGGATTGCTGATTATTCTAACACTAAAACATTCGAGCACTAAAGGATCATTTAGCTAAATCGCATATAGATGAAAAGGAGAGTCGGCTGTTTTCCAGTAATCGTTGAAAATGATTACAAAAAAACGGACCCTGGACTTTGACCTGATAATCCCTTTGGCCACAAAACATGTAGTTAACCTTTGGTGAAATGTCCAAATACGATGTTTCCACAGCATGTCAGTTGGTCAATCAAGACAATACTTGCTATACTTTATATGATCTACGTCAAATTGTCATTCAGACTGACATTTTAATCTTATGTCTTCGCAGTGTTTCTGTCCATCCAAGTTATATTTCAAGAGAGTGGCGACTATCCAAATATAAAGAGTGAGATCTGAAAGACTATTATCGGATATTCGTCTTTATTTTTTGGGGGGTGTTGACTGGAGCATTCTGTTTCATGTAATTAAAATGTACGTCCTCTGAATTTGAGCAGTGGTTTCACTCTTGTTTTTTTTTTTACAGCTTTCCTTGGCATGTGAAGGTGCCATATAAGTTTGCCAACTGTAAATCTTTTTCCATCTACAAGGAAATGGGATGAACCATGAAGATCTGCACAGGGAGTCATTGAAACACAAGCAACTCGTATTTTGTTCATGATACGTTATTGGTATGATGTACTTGTTTCGTTCGTCTTTTATTTAGCATCTGCATTCTAAACATCTTGTGAATACATGATTTTCGTCTAAAGGAAAACATACACTGGGAACAAATGGATTAAGCGTTTTAATTGCAATTCAAACTCTGGACATTGGACTTTGTATGCCTCAACTATTCTTCCACTGTGGCTTATTTATGAGAAAACTGTTTATCTTTAAAAAAATTTTTTTTTTTTTTTTTACAAAATTCAATCTGCTTTTCAACGATGAATGGCTCAGGTACTGTGAATTCTTAATTAAACGTTATTCTTTTAAAAATAATTTTTGACTAAATTCTAATCTGCTACACCTACATGATGTATGTACGGACACTCAGTTGCGCTTTTCAACGCTGAATGGCTAATAATACGGATAATTAAACGTAATTTTTTGTGCCATACTGTCATATGTAACTGATTTGTATAATTGTTTCTGAACTGTTCTTGAAGAATTAAATAAACAGGACATGGTTTTATATGATGTTGTTTCTTCTGACAGTTTTGATTAGCTCGGTGTATTAAGATGGTATACAAGATTGTAGGCTACCATGTTGATCGGAAATAAAGACTAGGCCTATTCATAAGACACTGGGCAACGTGAAGTGAGAGAATGTAGTCCGACTAAATCTTGATGTTAGACATTGTTTACGCTGAGGGATAATAGCCGACGAGGTATCCATTATTACGGGATAATGCCCGTCGAGATGTACGATATCACCTGATAATGGACCATGCGGAGGCGTGAACCTTCCGAGTCTAAGTCCATTATTATCAGGTGCAATTGTACACCTCGAAAGGCATTATTCCACTTATACCATGGTCACTGGCCAGCGATTTTGTTTACAAAAATAACTAAATATTTCCATGTGTTTTGCAATATAAATCGAATGTTTTTCAACGTTGGCCAACCGATCATTCTCGTCCGCTCAGGTCATGGAACAAACACCGGCTTTCCTTTAGCTGAGCTATTAGCACGAAAGCTAGCTAACGTCATGGAAGAAAGATTCAAAGGCAATAACAATGTTTACGGTTGACAAATAGTAAATATAATTATAAACTATGATTGAAAAAAGACAATCTATCTAGACAGCTATGTCATTGTCCCCAAGTCATTATCAAGATTGTCACGAACAAAGTAGGCTAGACTTTGTCATCTAAACTAGTGTCGCCCCTCACGCAGCCTGTACTAAACTAAGGTGTTGAATAGCTAAGGGATGTGAAAAGATTTGATCAAAGTTGACATAATCTACAAATAGTAGCTAAATATGATTTGACGCTAGGTTTAACATCAAGACTAGCTAGCTAACTCGCCATGTACTGTCTGAAAATCAAATCAAGAATTTTAAAAAGAAAAAAAAAATCTGTTGCGTTAGCTAGCTATGTCTTGTCGGCCGCTAACTGATGTAGCTTCAAGGCTAGCTGTAGCACATGAATTAGCGAGGTGTAACTGTATAGCGAATGGGATTTGAGATGCAACATATGAACACAGTAAATTAATAAAAGTAACATTTTACAAATTGTTAAAAAGAAATTTTGAAGTCATTCGTTGTAGCTACATATTAGCTTGTTCACTTAAATTTTTTTTTTTTTTTTTTTTTTACATTTGTAAACCGAAGCTTTGACTGTGTCTTGTTGTTATGGTTACTTATTTCCGACATGTTGTACATATTCATACTACGTAGCAGGCGCATTAAGTTAAACAGTGAACAGGTCGGTTAACTAGATTTAGCTGTGGTCCGTATATCACCTGATAATACACACCTGCAGCCAATCACAATCGAGTATTTACCCAGTACTCTGAACGGTTCATGCTACCGTATTATTCTTTAGTTGATGGTTATTGTCCTGTTTATACTATGGTAATTTACCAAAATATTATTATTATTGGTACAAATATGAACTGGTGTTTTCATGCGTTTTGCAATACAAAGTCTTTGACAAGACAGGCTAGGGTAACTGATATTTAAGTCCGCTTAGCTCATAGAACCAATGCCGGCTGTCCTGTACTGTGCATCAGCTACAAGCCACAAAGCGTATGCTAGCGAGATTCAAAGTCAATTACATTGGTTGATTTTCAACGGTTGATTTTCACAAAATATAATTCGACAGTATGTTTGATAAGAAGACAGGCTAGCTATGTCAATGTCCCCAAACAAATATCAAGATTTTCCACTAACAAATAATTCGCCATATGTAGCCCTGCAGCTTGAAGTAGCGAGTTGAAAAGTCAATGGAATGTGACGTTATCGCATCAAAGTTGACATATTCTCCTAACAAGAAATGCAACTTAACAGTAACCCATAATTAACAACTACAATAGACTATCCATCCACTCATATCATTGTCCTCAAATCAATATGAATATTTTCGCTGACGCCAGAGGTCGCTGTTGTAGCTTTCTCAATCTTATGACTACTTCCTGTAAACTGACGCGTCGTCAGCTGAGCGCCTCATCTTTATACGCTTGACATATGGAGTCTCTTTACCATTAGCCGCGACTCTCCTGTTTTGCCATCCGACCTTCTAGGATGGATAGAATGAATGAATGAACACGGTCTTCAGCAAGGTCATTTTTCGGTGCCCTTTGCGAAGTATACACCACAGTGAGTTGCACGAATTTGTTTAGGTTACTTCGTCAGCTTGTCCAGCGTTAGCCGTAATTTGACAGGTATGTCGGCCTCGTCCCCCCGAGATTCCGTTGTCAAGAAGAAGCATGTACGTTTCGCAAGAATGACTGATGAGGATGAAAACGACGATCAGGAAGATACTCTTTTTGACAAGAGGAAAGACATTCGGCGGGGTCTGAAGAGTGCTCTGAAAGCAGGGAAGCGGAGAAAAAACCAGGGGTTCGATGAAGTCGAAATTATCGACGGAGCTGGTAGCGACAGTTCTTTGGGAAACTGCAGCCGATGGATGGTTACCTTGGCTCTGTGTTCATCCTTCCTTGGACTGGTAAATATGAATACAGATCGTGCGTCTTTCTTTTACATTAGCCATCACGTTCTCGATGTCATTGATGCAGTCGAAGGCTATTGGCTTAGAGCATAACTGTTCTGTCACTATGCCTATCAAATTTTAAAAGCACGTTCTCCGATATTATAGGAAGTCTATCCTCTTTACACATGTCGGTCATTGATAGACTCATACTGTTCTGCACTCACCCATGTCTGTTCATGCTTTTGGCTATCATTGATTTCTTGTATTTGCTATCTACATCGTGGCAGAGAAGGATTTGCATCCTGTTACCATTGCCGTATAACTGGCTCTACAAGTTCATGAGTCTCAACACAGGCGGAATGATAGATAATACACTTTTCGTGACAAATAGACGGTGAAATGTCAAACCGTATAAAAGCCGAGTACCTACTTCTTTTCCCAAGAAAATACACGGGACCAAGTGAAAGAGAAAATACTTATAAACAGCATTTCTCTTATTTCTTCATTTCTTGTTCCCAGGGTATGAGCATTTCTGTAGTGGGCCCCACCTTCCAGGATCTGGCCATCAACGTCAATCAGGACATCAGTAACATCTCCTACATATTTGTAGGACGTGCTTCCGGGTACATTGGTGGTTCATTATTTGGAGGGATTCTCTTTGAGTACTTGAACCCTCATTTGATGTTGGGTAAGACTATAATATATCTGGAGACCCTTATGGTAGATGTAAGCTTACCCACTTGAAGCCAGTACAGTTTAGCATGTGTGTGGCATGGCATGCGTGTTTACTGTAATATGCTAGTTCTTTTGCGTTTAATCTTTTGAGCTTGTCGGCATGATGGTTGTCGTTGTATATTATGTGTTTATTCAACACAGGAAATGAAAAGCACATTTTCTGTGAAGAAATGAAAAGCACATTACAAAAAAAGAGTATTAATGTAATCCTTTGTTTTGCTGTTCAGGCTTCTCCATGTTGATCACAGCGTTTGGAATGTGTGCCATCCCGTTCTGTAAGAAAGCAGCTGTTCTCACTATCATGATGTGTGGTATCGGAACCACCATGGGGATTTTAGACACAGGTGAGGACATTAAACAGCTTGTCGTAAATAACAGTGTTCGTGGCGACTGTTGTCAGTGAAAGGAAAGAGTGGTTCTGCTTTTTTTAAATTATCAGCTTTTCTCTCTTTCCGTCAGGTGGGAATGTCCTCATCCTGAACACGTGGAAAGCACAGGCAGGACCCCACATGCAGGCTCTCCATTTCAGCTTCGCAGTCGGCGCTTTCGCTTCGCCCATCATCGCAAAGCTGATTTTCGGAACCGACCTGATGCCGCACAAAAACATCAGCGCGGTAGCCATGGTAACCTCCCCGCCCATAGCCAACCAGGTTTCAGACGCCTCCTCCTTGTCCGCGACGTTTCTTTCTGCCATCCAAAGCTGGACCGCCACCCTTAAGTCCATGTGGGCCTACGTTGTGATTGGTGCATTCATCTTCCTGGTCTCCCTCCTCTTCT
Organism: Plecoglossus altivelis; assembly: GCA_036571765.1. NCBI lineage: Eukaryota > Metazoa > Chordata > Actinopteri > Osmeriformes > Plecoglossidae > Plecoglossus > Plecoglossus altivelis. The sequence continues at coordinate 532,253 of BROE01000004.1, forward strand.
TCTTCATCTACACCTGCAGCTCATCGTCTCGTGACAAGTCCCAGGCACAAGCAGCCAAACCTCTGGTTTCCAGGCACCACAACGCTCTCATCATCCTCCTCTTCTGGTTCTTCTTCTGGTACGTGGGAGCCGAGGTTGCCTATGGCTCCTTTATCTTCACCTTCGCCAAGGATCACGCCCACATGGAGCAGTCTCAGGCTGCGGGCCTGAACTCTTTATTCTGGGGGACGTTTGCAGCTGGCCGGGGTCTGGCCATCTTCTTTGCGACCTGCATGCACCCAGGAACCATGATCTTACTGAGTCTGTTAGGCTGCACGCTGTCCTCCCTGCTGCTCACGTTGTTCAGCAACGTGCAGCTGGTCTTGTGGATCTGCACAGGGCTTTACGGCATCTCCATGTCCACCACCTTCCCCAGTGGAATCTCCTGGGTGGAGCAGTACACCACAGTGACTGGCCGCTCGGCCGCCGTGTTTGTGGTGGGCGCGGCCCTGGGGGAGATGGTGTTACCCGCTCTCCTGGGCTTCCTGCTGGGTAGGATCACAGGGGATCACCCCCTGCTCATGTACCTGGCTCTGCTCACAGCCACCATCACCTCCATCCTCTTCCCCGTCATGTACAAGCTAGCCACCACACCCAGCAGGCTGAGCCGGAGACCCAACGTTAGGGGACGGCCAGAGGCAGACGACGGCGAGTATCGTCAAGCTCTGCTCGACTCCAGAGCGGACGAGGACGACGAGGACGAGGCCGACCAGTGGAACGACGCCGACTTTGAAGTGATTGAAATGGACGAAGCAGGTCTCATGAACTCTCCTAAGAAGCCGTTCTCCTCTCCGCCCGACGTGGCTGCTGGGCTGTCAGGAGACACCAGTCCCATCATCCAATCAGCTCTCTCCAAATCACCTCAGCACGCCGACAGTTCCTCCTTCTCAGACCACCTACCCCTTCTGGGGGAGTCACCCAGACGGAAGCTACTGCTCTCTCTGGAACGAGAGAAGAGAGACTGAGAGCTGGGAAGGCATGGTCTCTCTGGTGGACCTGTGGAGTGCTGTGAGGATGCATCTTAGGTTAGCTTTGTCTACAGAGAAACATGTCTATAAACACAATGTACTTTCCCATTAGCGTGTCATTTCAATGTGTCCTTAGCTTTCCTTGATGGTTCCATCATCTTACGCACTGAATGTTGTTGTTGAAATTATATTTTATCCTTTGGGCTGTGGGTCATTTACTCTTAGAAAGTAATCTATTGGTGCAGCCTTGCACAGTTCTCTGGCTGTAGTCTGCGTTTGACTTGAAGACGTATTTTGTAAACACTAACATGAAGTATATAAAAAAACATAAAATAACAATAGCAATACCATGTTGAACCTTAAAGACGTTTTCATTGTCTAGAGTTGATTTGAGTTTTGAGACCTGGCGTGGAATGGTTATTTGTTTTTGCACTTTTTTTTGTAAAAATAGAAAATAAAAATATATTTTCTAACCAGTGTTTTGTATGTAATACGTTGTGATGAAATGAGTTGCTGTATTCCCAGACGTGATTTTCTTTTTTCAATAAATTAAAAACCTTTGGATCTGGATTGAAGAAAAACAAAGTGATTCATACTTGCATTTTGATACATTTAAGTTTTATTATATCAATCTCAAACCTTCACCCACAGCAATGTCCATTAAAAACGAGAAAACAATTCCTTCATCTATTTTACATTTGTACAAATACACATATCCTGTTTACAGTTGAATGAGAAATAGTAGTTGAGTAGATTTTGGGTAACAGTGTTAGAGGAAACCAAAACTGAAAGATGTATACAAAACAATATGCACAATGAAATAAAATATATCCTTGCCATAAATTATTACACAGTATTGCAACAGTCCCAGAAGTGAAAACTAAAAACGAACACGCGTGTTCTGGCTAATGGCTGCTGTCACTGTCCTAGGAGAGAAGGACTGTTTTGCCTTAACAGGTAGAAATACAATCAAGGCTGGAACAAACCGATGGAGAAATGTGCGACACTCTGAACCAGAATGACAGATGACAACCGGATCTCAATTCTCTCGCTGTTGATTTACAGCTCTGCTGTACACTCACTATTTACAAAAGAGGATATTTGATATTAAAAAAAGAGAATGAAATCGTGTCAGTCAGTGGTTCATTTAATCCATAATTGCTAGGATCTCCTCATCAAACAACTTTCAAGACTCTCAAGTCTTTTTTTTTTCTCTTTTTTTTGACAGACTGCTACAGCGAAGTCTTTGTATGTGATCAGGCTGCGTGTAATGACAGATGACACAGCCGAGACGACCTCCAGACACACCAATCTGAAGACCAAATCAGCTTCACTCACAACCAATAGCAGCTAATGAAGACGGCAGTGAATGAATACAAAAACAACTATCCTGGGACAAGCCCCCTCCCTCCCCCTTCCTGCCTCCCTCCCCCACACACACACAGTGGGGAGGGCCACTCTGCCAGTCCGGACACGCAGGAATATTTCGTAGAAACTAACAATGACAACAGGACCGAATGAAAACACAACAGGGTTCAAATCAAAGCGTCGACACGGCTAACAGAAAACACGCTAACACTGAGCTGAGAGAGGCCGCGTGTAGCACCACGGTGACGCCACAGTAGCACCACGCTAGCACCATGGTGACGCCACGGTAGCGCGGCCCCATGGCTGTTCAGAACTGCTCCAGGAGCTGGCGGAGGTAGGGGGCCTTAGACAGCTGCCTATTGACCCGAGACAGCTTGTAGAGGACGGGACAGTCCAGAGACACGCAGGGAACCTTTCTCTCTGCGCTGCCACTGCAGTTACGACAGATCTGGAGACACATGTACATGCTAGTTAGCTTTAGCGAGCTGGGAAAATGACATGTACAGCTATACGCTACCAGTCAATCGTTTGGGGCACAGTCCCATTCAGATTAATGGGACAATGTGTCCAAACGCTTGACTGGTAGTGTGCACAGCCACTTACTGTAACATAACTTATTTACTATCTGCACTCAGGCTGCCCTTGGACAAAACTGAAATATGAAGCCAGCGATATAAAAAGGTACCTGCGTGAGTGGCCAGCATTCCTATCAGCGCTGTCCTCATAACAGACCATGCACCCTCGTGTCCCTGGTCACCTCCGCCCCTGGTTACCCCTCACCCTCATGCCCCTGATCACCCCTCACCCTCATGCCCCTGGTCACCCCTCACCCTCTGCCCCATGGTCACCCCTCACCCTCTGGTCACCCCTCACCCTCATGCCCCTGGTCACCCCTCACCCTTGTGCCCCTGGTCACCTCTGCCCCCTGGTTACCCCTCACCCTCATGCCCCTGGTCACCTCTGCCCCCTGGTCACCCCTCACCCTTGTGCCCCTGGTCACCCCTCACCCTTGTGCCCCTGGTCACCTCTGCCCCCTGGTCACCCCTCACCCTCTGCCCCTGGTCACTCCTCACCCTCATGCCCCTGGTCACCCCTCACCTTCTGCAGCTGATCGTGCTGGCTCTCCCACAGTCTCATGTCCTGGTGGAGGGTAACGGCCACGCGCTGTGGCTCGGCCCGGCAGCCTGCACACACGCCCAGCTGGGTGAGCTGGTCACATACAGGGCAGTGCAGCGTGGTGAAGTAGTGGGAGATGCTGCCCTTCCTGCCTGTCTCATCCCCTGCAGACGCTGTAGAACAGGAGGCCTTCTGGACCTGGACAGACATGTCACATGAAACACACACACACACACATGTCACATGACACACACACACACACAGGACATACAACACACACACAGGACACAGGACACAGAAATAGGACACACACAGAACACACAGGACACACACACAGGACACACAAATAGGACACACAAATAGGACACACACATGTCCATCAGGCAAAGGCAGTTGTACTTGTGTGAGGCTTTTCTATAAATGACCACCAGGTGGCACCACATGACAAAGACCTGGACATGAGTCTAACAATGACTACTAACAACCCAACTAGACATGCGTCTGATTTGACTCCTAACGTGCTGCCATGGATGTTCCCTTGTCTTGGTGTCTTTCTGTCTTGTAGGAAAAGTCCGGTCAAAACCTTTTACATTGACATGTCTGCTCCCAACTGACATGTTAAATAAACTCATTAAGGCTCAGACCTCCTTGATCTAAGGGAGCATCTGATATCAGAGCTCTCATTCCTACACAAGAAATAAACAAATCGCTTTGTCAGACTTTCAAGCCGATAACCAGCGACACACAGCAAGCCCTGTGGCAGGTAAGAAGCCTGGTGTCCCTCCCTCATCCTCCCCGTCATCGAGGCCTCACCCTGGGCAGCTCCTGGTACCAGCTGGGCACGTCCACGCCGATGAGCTGGAAGATGCGGGCCAGAGGAGGCAGGATCTGCTTGGTGATGTAGTAGGTGGCGTTGAGACGCAGGCTGCTGTCCTGCAGCACCTCCAGAGGGCGACGCACCAGCTGGATGAGAGGCACGCCTGGTGTCCCGTACACCACCACGTAGGGAACCCTCTCACCCACACGGGGCTCCAGACGCCGGTCGTACGCCATCATACGCCTGAGGGGGTGGGAGGGAGGGAGGGGGAGTGTATGGGGGGAGGGAGAGAGGAGTGTATGGGGGGAGGGAAGGAGGGGGAGGAGTGTATGGGGGGGAAGGAAGGAGGGGGAGGGAGGGGAAGGAGGGGAAGGGAGGGAGGGAGGAGAGTATGGGAGGGGAGGAGAAAAGATGGGAGGGAGGTAAGGGAGGAGATGAACCCAAATTAATCGATTTTCAATAATATTTTTCTGTGCTGTTTTCCAATACGCATGCAAAAACAAACATGCATCACCAGAATGAGTACCGTGTGCCTGATAAAACATGGATTCAAATGTGCACACAGGACTGTAATACATGCTCATATTTCTCATGAATCATACTGAATACTGGGCCCCTTTTAACCATGTCTTTGAAATCAGATTTTTCTACCCATTAGGGAATGGGTTGCTAGGCAACTGTCTCAGGTATAGTGTACACAGGGTAGGCAGTAGTAGAGCAGGCAGACAACGAGCATTGTGTGGTATCAGGGAGTGCTACTATACAGCACACACACACACAAACACCGCCACACGCACACACACACACTCACACACCGCCACACGCACACACACACACCGCCACACACACACACTCACACACCGCCACTACACTGTCAGCAGAAGGGGAGATCTAGCACACACCTACATTACAGACACACACCTGAGAACACACACACACACACTCACACTCAAAGCAAAACAAAGCCACACCAAAGACACACAGTGAAAAACACACACTCATACAAAGACCAAGCCAAAGAGAGACCCATATACACACAAGGGGAAAAAAGGAGAGGACAAAAGAATACATTAAAAAATTCAGCATGCACACTCACGCACACACTCACACACACACACACACACACACACACACACACACACTCACGCACACACACACCAGTGCTGGGGTCTGGAGGGGGTCTGGAGGGAGGTCTGGAGGGAGGTCTGGAGGGGTGTCTGGAGGGGTGTCTGGAGGGAGTCTGGAGGGGGTCTGGAGGGAGGTCTGGAGGGAGGTCTGGAGTGGCGACTGGAGAGGGTCTGGAGGGAGGTCTGGAGGGGGTCTGGAGGGGGTCTGGAGGGGAGTCTGGAGGGAGGTCTGGAGGGAGGTCTGGAGGGGAGTCTGGAGGGGGTCTGGAGGGGAGTCTGGAGGGGGTCTGGAGGGGGTCTGGAGGGGAGTCTGGCGGGGGTCTGGAGGGGGGTCTGGAGGGAGGTCTGGAGGGGGATCAGGGATCAGGGTCTGGTGTACCTGCTGAGCTCCAGAGCAGGAATGCAGGCCCCTGGCCGGTACGAGTCGCTGCCCCTATACTCCTTAGCGAAGGTGAGGTCCTGCATACTGGCTCCACCCTCCAACACCTTCATACACTGACGCTGTACGTACTGCTTCACCTGACTCACGTCCCTCGTCTCGAACAGCAGCTTGATGGAGCGCTCCAAGATCTAAACAGCAGAGAAGGTCAAAGGTCACACTAGGACACAGGGGGCAACCGTTTTTCTGTCTCCCGTCTAGACAGTTAAGGAAGGTCGGTTATCACCGCCTCTCTTTGATCACCGTGGGAACAGGAGCCTGAACGCAGGGCTGCTGGCGAGCGTTACCTTGGAAACAGCCGGACATCCGTCTCGCCGCACGGTTTCGATTCCCTTGGCGTCGAAGACGGGGTCCTTCTGGTCCAGAGTCTCGTACATGTAGCCCACGTAGCGCTTCTTAGTCTGCAGTACGCAGGGCAGATACACCTGGGGGAGGGAGGGGGAGATGGGAGGGAGGGAGGCAGGGGGAGGAAGAAGGGGAGGGGAGAGAGGGGGGACAGAAGATGGAGGGGGTAAGACTACTGCTGGGCCTTCAGTGAAAAAAGGAAAAGACACACACACACACACAGGCACAAGTGTGCATTCCGTCACACACACGCACGCACGCACGCACGCACAAGTGTGCATTCCGTCACATACACACACACACACACACACACACACACACACACACACACACACACACACACACACACACACACACACACACACACACACACACACAACACACACACACACACACACACACACACACACACACACAGCACAAGTGTGCCATTCCGTCAACACACACACACACACACACAGGCACAAGTGTGCATTCCGTCACACACACACACTTTAAATGTCACCGTGATCTGATCCGCACGCTGAACAATAGAGCGCGTGTGTCCTGAATAAATAGGATCCACTTGGCTGCTCTGCAATACAGAGGTTGTCTAAGAGTATCCTGCTTCCTTCTTTCTACCTTCTCAAACTTCAGCTTCACTGGCTTGGGGTTGGTGGCCGTCACGGCTTCAGCGATCTCGTTCCCGATCCTGAAGGCTTGTTCCCTGGTGGCTCCCTTGAGCAGGACAAACATGCTGGGGAGGAGGAAGAGAGGTCAGGGGGAGATGGAGAGCCGACATGGAGAGATGAGATGGTGGAAGAGATGGAGTGATAAGATGGATAGAAGAGATGGAGAACAGAGATGGAGAACAGAGATGGAGACATGAGATGATGGCAGAGATGGAGTGATGAGATGGTGGAAGAGATGGAGAGCAGAGCTGGGCCACCCCTCTCAGTGTGAGTGACGCCCCTCTCAGTGTGAGTGACACCCCTCTCACTGTGAGTGACACCCCTCTCAGTGTGAGTGACACCCCTCTCACTGTGAGTGACACCCCTCTCAGTGTGAGTGACACCCCTCTCAGTGTGAGTGACACCCCTCCCAGTGTGAGTGACACCCCTCTCAGTGTGAGTGACACCCCTCTCAGTGTGAGTGACACCCCTCCAGTGTGAGTGACACCCCTCCAGTGTGAGTGACACCCCTCTCAGTGTGAGTGACACCCCTCCAGTGTGAGTGACACCCCTCCAGTGTGAGTGACACCCCTCCAGTGTGAGTGACACCCCTCCCTACCTGTCAGTGTCTCCGTACACAACATGAGCTCCCCATTTCCTGGTGTCGTTCACCATCTTGATGGCTCTCTCCAGAGTCTCCCGGGCCTTGTGGACGATGCTGTCCCCCACCTGAGAGACACACAGCAGATGGGGGATGTTTTCCGGTGTCCTCACCTCCACCCCCAGGACCCTCACCTCCTCCCCCAGGACCTCTCACCTCCACCCCCAGGTCTCTTCACCTCCACCCCCAGGTCCCCTCACCTCCTCCCCCAGATCCCCTCACCTCCAGCCCAGGTCTCTTTACCTCCACCCCCAGGTCTCTTCACCTCCACCCCCAGGACCCCTCACCTCCACCCCCCAGGTCCCTCACCTCCACCCCCAGGACCTCACCTCCACGCTGGGCATGCGTCCAGAGTAGCTGGCAGCGGTGTATCCGAAGGTGACGTTGGCAATGAGCTTGAGCCCCAGCTGCCTAGCATGCAGCAGTCTCAGCAGAGCCTTGTCCTTGTGGTGAGTCTTCATGGCCTGTTTCACCATGATCCTGGTGTTTAGGATCTCCTCCAACATGCTGGGAACCACCCCCTTACGCACTGACGGCTATACATGTCAAACACAGGCACACATGTGTCAAACACACACACACATCAAACACACACACGTCAAACACACATGCGCACACATCAAACACACGCACACATGTCAAACACATACACACAAGTCAAACACACACGCACACATATCAAACACACACGCACACATATCAAACACACGCACACACACGTCAAACACACACGCACAAGTCAAATACACATACACCCAACAAAAAGACACACACATACAAGACACCCAACAAACACACGCACACACACACGTCCAACAAACACACACGCGCCCATCGAACACACACACACACACACATAATATAATTGTTTTCCATATCAGTATTGGCAAGGTGTTGACCTTGCTTTCAAATCAGAAGGCAGCTGGGGACAGGAAGAGAGGGAGGAGACGTACCTTCACGAAGGCGATGCCGTTGGGGGAAAGGGTGATGTCGTTCCGTAGCTGGTACAGCAGCTCAGGAAGAACCCTCAAGGAGGTGCAGCCAAACTTAAACTCATCCGACCTGGGACAGCAACACCAAGGTTAGCTTCGCACCAACGTACCCAACAGACAGACGTGTGTGTGTTTGTGTGAGAGACCGTGTGTGTGTGTGTGTGTGTGTGTGTGTGTTTTTGTGTGAGAGAGACCGTGTGTGTGTGTGTGTGTTTTTGTGTGAGAGAGACCGTGTGTGTGTGTGTGTCTGTGTGAGAGAGACCGTGTGTGTGTGTGTTTTTGTGTGAGAGAGACCGTGAGTGTGTGTGTGTGAGAGAGACCGTGTGTGTTTGTGTGAGAGATACCGTGTGTGTGTGTGTTTGTGTGAGAGATACCGTGTGTGTGTGTGTGTGTGTGCGTGTGCGTGTGTGGAGACTCCGGTCCTTACGTTTGCAAGCTTTCCACGTGGCCCAGGCAAGTGGAGTAGCAGTAGTTGTAGGCGATGACGATGGAGGGGTAGAGAGACTGGAAGTCCAGCACCACCACAGAGTTGCTGTAGAAGCGGGACTGAGGCTCCATCACCAGAGGGATACACTGCGGCGCCCTCTGCTGGGCGCGCTGCTGGACGCTGGGCGTCACCGCGATGTAGTTCATGGGCTTGGCCAAGCGCAGCATCATGGACTCTACGCGGTACTGCACAGGGAGAGGGGGGAGGGAGAGAGAAGGGGGGAGGGAGGGAGAGAGAGAGAGGGGGGAGGGAGAGAGAGGGGGGGGAGAGGGCAAGGGAGGGAGAGGG
>BROE01000004.1:542117-556480 GCA_036571765.1 Plecoglossus altivelis
GAGGGGGGAGAGGGAGGGAGGGGGGAGAGGGGGGGAGAGAGGGCAATGGAGGGAGAGAGAGAAGGGGGGAGGGAGGGAGAGGGCGGGAGAGAGAGAGAAGGGGGGAGGGAGAGAGAAAGAGAGAGAGAGAGAGAGAGAGAGAGGGAGAAAGAGAGGGAGGGAGAGGAAGGAAAGGGTTAAACGACCAACTTTTCTATTCTTGGCTCCCTGATTTCATTCCTGCTTCACCTGATCCACACCTGAACCACGCACCTCCAACATGGCAGAAGACCACTGCACAGTCAACACTTCCAAGTGTGGGGTGACAAGCTGCCCCAACATGCCTTAACATGTCTGCACTTCAGTCTCTGCTGTTGACCCTCGACACTGAGCTCTCTCTAAGCCACCACAGGGGGGAGGTAGAGCTGAACCAACATGATCAGACCACCTCCATCAACAAAGCCTTGCCATGACCCTCAGCCAGAGGTGTCAAACCCTGGTCCTCGAGGGCCGCTGTCCTGAAGGTTTTCGATCGTTCCCTGCTCCAGCACACCTGATTCTAATGAAGGGTTGTTATCAGGCTTCCACAGAGCTTGATAACAACCCATTCATCAGGTGTGCTGGAGCAGGCAAACATGGAAAACCTTCAGGACAGCGGCCCTGGAGGACCAGGGTTTGACACCTCTGCCCTAAGCTGACACCAACAAGCTGACTCACAGCTGGGTTAGGGAGCCTTTTAGCCAGTTGTTTCTAAACCCTGGATGTCTAATCAACCTGACAACTAGACACAATCATCTCTATCAATAGTAAACGCTCACAAGAACATGCTAACAAGCATCGAACGACTCATTCTGTTGATAATAACCAAATAATAATAACCAAATAATAATAACCAAATAATAATAACCAAATAATATAATAACCAAAGTACGCAGGTAAGCCCATTTCTCCCCCAGCCCTGGCTGCTGCCCCACCCCCCAGAGGCCCCCCGGGAGGGTCCGAACCTGCGATCCTCTGGTCAGCACGTGGTAGAACTGGATCCCAAACACTCTGGCCAGTTCGCTGGTCCTGCCGATGATGTCCTGCTGTTGGAGGAGCTGCATGGTGCTGCACACACGGCTCATGTAGTGATCCACCACCTTCCACCTGCGGAGGGGACAGATGTTTGAGACGGCCCCCTGACACAGAGCCACGCCTGGACAGGCCCCCGACACACAGAGCCACGCCTGGACAGGCCCCTGACACACAGAGCCACGCCTGGACAGGCCCCCTGACACAGAGCCACGCCTGGACAGGCCCCTCACACTGACAGGCCCCTCACCCACACACTGATGACTCCCTCACCCACACACTGATGACCCCCTCACCCACACACTGATGACCCCCTCACCCACACACTGATGACTCCCTCACCCACACACTGATGAATCCCTCACCCACCCACACACTGACGACTCCCTCACCCACCCACACACTGACGACTCCCTCACCCACAGAGACACACACTACCACACCATATGAGTAAAGTAGAGGTTAGATGTGAGGGGCTGATCTATTTTTTAAAGGTATGGAGTCTACTCTCACCTGTGCAGGTCAGTCATGTGATCGAACCAGTCTGACAGTGTTCGGGGGCTGTACAGAGGGAAGCGTTGGTGCAGCACGTGAAAGGCCACGTTCTCAAAACTGTAGTTGTTCAACGTCGCCTGAAAGAAACACCAGGAGAACAGTGACTTCACCTGTGTGGCACCGGCCCCTGAAAAGACCCCCCATGGTGAGGAGAAGGAAGGTGGGATTTCATAGCAGATGAGCAGGAGGGACAGATACCTCGGTCTTCATCACCCTCCACAGGTTGAGGGTGATGCGTCCGATGATGTGGATCTCTGACATGGTGTCGGCTCCATACTCGTCTTTCTCTGCAGAGAAGCGGTTTTCCTTGGAGTCTCCTGATGACATCAGACAAACATGATGTCATCGCATCAAGTCGCCAGGAGCAAGTGACAGTGGGTATCAAGAGTGCATATCTAGCAGCAACACACACACACACACACACACTCTCTCTTTTGACCTTAATCTTATGCCTGGTTACAGACCGGCACAGCAGTGTAAGGTTCCTGATTAAAAAAACGAAACTTTTCTGCTTAAAAACGTATTCTCTAACTCCATTTCATAAAGCTCATTCACAGTGCCAGGCACCATCACCCTCAATAATGAAGCTACATCCTACAGATATATGCAGCTCTGCGCTTGATCAACAGCAGAACTTTGCCCTTCTACTCACCTCACAACCAGAAAAAAGGCACTGAACAAAAGACTGAAAAAAAAAAACGGAACCAAAAAGTTCAAATAAAGCGTCAGGTTTAGCGTCCCAGTACCTGGGATCCTGGAGAGCTGTTGGCAGAGGTCCAGACCCAGGGCCGCCGCTCGCTGGAGGAGGTAGCCCCAGGAACGCATCTGCACCTCGTAGCCTAGCAGGATGTCTGGGTCGTACCTGGGGGGCGGAGCAAAGGGGAAGGAGGAGAAGGGGGCGGAGCAAAGGGGAAGGAGGAGAAGGGGGCGGAGAAAAAGGGAGGGGGGCGGAGCAAATGGGAAAGCAAATGGGAAAGCAAAGGGGATTGATCAGAGGGCGGAGCAGAAGGGTGGGGGGCATAGAAATTGGGAAGGAGGACATGAGGGCGGAGCAAAGGTGAAGGAGGAGAAGGGGCGGAGCAAAAGGGAGGGGGGCGGAGCAAAGGGGATTGATCAGAGGGGTGGAGCAGAGGGGTGGAGCAGAGGGGTGGAGCAGAGGGGTGGAGCAGAGGGGTGGAGCAGAGGTGTGGAGCAGAGGGTCTCTTCAGTGTGGAGGTCAGGACAGCAAGATGCATCAACAGGTTCTCACTATGCTACAGGCTTAGACTAACCCTAACTCTGATCATAAATGTTAAAATACAGCGACATACATAGAAAAGTCTTCAAAGTGACAAAACAACAACATTACAATAATCTTTATGTTACCTATAGCAGCTTTGAAAGCAATCTAGACTGGTGACTTCCAAACGGAACAGAGTTAAAGTGTTTAAATGGGATAACTGGAAGTGTGGCGTGTGAATTATGCTGACAACGTCACATCAGGGGAGTTGTACGATCTTTGCCGACGTACGAGCCATGAACAGCGTCATCATTATCATTATCATCTCAGGGACCACAGAGTTTCACACAGAAGACTTAGTAACCCAACAGACAGAAGTGCTTCAGCACTTGTTTGTGATGCATCAAGATCAAGGACATCTCCATATAAGGTCACATACTTCCTGATGACAGTGACCAGTTCCTGAAGCAGCTCTTTCTCCTCCAAGGCATAGGTGACCTGCAGTCCTGAAATACCAGATCTGACCAGTAGGGGCGCTGTTTCTCTGCGACCTGCGAGGGATTGGAAAGGATTAAAAGACGTATTTTTCCCCCCAATCAGAGGGTGACAGACGCGAGAGCATTGCTACCTCTTAAAAGATCTGACAACGTAGTGTTGTTCACTTCCTGAAACATGACAGGAAGTGGAGCGTTCTTACCTGGACTAGCACTCTGACACTTCCTGTCCAGTACGATGGCTCCGTTCAGCTGAGTCTTCTCTGTGTGAGGCAGCGGAGCGTCCGAGTTGAGGCAGTAGAATAAGGCACATATGGGGTCAAACTCGGGGTCAGGTTCCAGGTCTCTCCGTGTTCTGGCGTGCAGCTCCATGCTCATCAGAGTCAGGTGCTGAACCTGCGGAGAGAAACCATCCAATCACCTGTGGGCCTCAGATGAGGTTTAAAGGGCGTCCGAGTGGTGCACAGTTAGTGGATAGTGTGTGTGTGTTTTAGTGTGTGTGTATTTTTGTGTGTTTGCAGATTGCACAGTTAGTGGGTAATGTGTGTATGTATGTATGTGTGTGTGTGTGCACATGTGTGCTTGCAGACTGCACAGTTAGTGGGTAGTGTGTGTATGTTTTAGTGTGTGTGTACATATGTGTGAGTGTGTGTGTTTCAAGACTGCACAGTTAGTGGGTAGTGTGTGTGTGTTTTAGTGTGTGTGTACGTATCTGTGAGAGTGTGTGTGTGTTTGCAGATTGCACAGTTAGTGGGTAGTGTGTATGTTTTAGTGTGTATGTATGTATGTATGTATGTATGTATGTATGTGTGAGTGTGTGTGTGTTTTAGTGTGTGTGTACGTATGTGAGAGAGTGTGTGTGTGTGTGTGTATGCATGCATGTATGTGTGTGTATATGTATGTGTGTGTATGTGAGAGTGTGTGTATGTGTGTCTGTATGTGTGTGTATGTGAGTGTGTGTGTACGTGAGTGTGTGTGTGTATGTGTGTGTATGTGAGTGTGTGTGTGTATGAGTGTGTGTGTGTGTGTGTATGTGAGTGTGTGTCTGTATGTGTGTGTGTATGAGTGTGTATGTGAGTGTGTGTGTGTATGTGTGTGTATGTGAGTGTGTGTGTGTGTGTGTGAGTGTGTGTGTGTGTTTGCAGACTGCACAGTCAGAGTTGTGAACCAGAGGGGTCCTTCACCTCATGCAGAGCTTTGGCCTCCTGGAGATTTTGCATGCTGACTTTGAAACCGTATGAGTTATTGATGCTCGGGCCTTCGATTTGAGAGTTCTCCTTCCTTGGAACGTTCAGAGCACCAAACTGGTTCTGAGGAGCAGAGGGAAGCCAAAGGTTGTTTGTTTTTTTACCAACCAAACAATCAATCAATCACTTTATTATCATTGTACAATGACACTGGATGCTACCCTTCCTTTCCAGTGCATAAAATAAATAAATAACCAGGATGGTAAAAAACAAACAAAACCTAACAAGACCACAGTTAGAGAACTGGCATTTTGTCTTCTGCCTTTCAATCTCAATCTCCATGTAATGATTCCTATTCTGGGGCTGACTGTACACAACATGCCTAGCTAAGGGTACACTGGCTTTAAGACAGCCGTCTGTTCGAGTCAGTGCTATGAAGAAGCAGGCGTGTGCTAGTGTGTTCTGTCTCACCTTCATCTGGGTGGTGAGCAGCACCCTTCTCAGAGTGTCTGTCTCCCTCCCTCTCTTCTGACGCTGGGACGAGTGCTCAGCGTCTGTGGGGAAACACAACCACACCCCCACGCCGTCCAAAAAGCCATGAGAGGAGGGACGTTGCAGTGGAATGATTGACACTCTTCAAGGACAAAACAACTGTGCACCGGGGACATTTGTCCGTATTAAAACTAATTCAATAAATGACCGTGACAGATTCAAGTATCCCCGGTTCACTTGATTAGCCAATTATGCAGCTTTTAATGGCTCCTCATAAAGATTTCACACTTTGGAGGTAAGAAAGTTTCGTTTGAAAGAAAAGAGGCTCGTGGCAGTCTGTGCGGACTCGCGCTATCGCTAATGTCATTAGCCACGGCCCAGCGAGAGACGGACTGAAAGAGGAGAACGGTTTGAACTGAGCCAGCGATGGCTGCTAATAACTTAGAGGAGAGGATGTGGAGCTGACTTACCGTCTGTTACTGGGGTGCTGCAGACCGGCTGTGAGCGGCTCCGAGCTCGCCTCAAGACCGGCGTGCTGTGGAGCAGGGCGGGGCTTGTCCGTCCCTCCTCCCGGGTCACTGGCAAGGGGGAGGGGCTGAGGAACTGCCTGTCGTTTTCTCTCCTGTCAGGGGACCCAGGCTCCAGCCCGGGGCCCCTCCTCTCCTCCTGCTCCACGGCACAACCAGAGGGGCTGGGCTGCTCTGTCTGTTGCCATGGAGGCAAGTCGAGAGAGTCCGGGGAGGCGGCTTGACCGTAGCGCTCCTCCTCTCCGGGGTCCTGAAGGTCGTGAGCGCCAGGCTCTGTCAGAGGCTCAGATCCCACAGGGCTATCCTGACTCTCCACCTCCCTGACAGGAGACACGTGAAGGGAGGCCCCTCCCCTCTCGCTAAGAGTCCTTGCCAGCCTCTCCAACCCTTCCTCCCTTCTCAAGTCCGGTTGGCGGTGAGCGGCGGGTTCGGCCCACGCCTGCTCCCCGGCCCCCTCCGTCTTCCTCCTCTCCGGGGCGCCTCTCCTCCCCTTCTGCAGAAGTTCGTACTGCCTCCTGGCCTGAAGCCAGACTTCCACCCGCTCTCGACTGGGCGCGCTCCTGCAGGGCACCAGGATGACCTTCTGGTCTCCAGCTAAAGTGGACAGGCAGGGCTGGGCCACGTCTCCCTGGCCTGTCTCCAAAGCCTCGGCCCCAAACACATGCGAGGAGCCTGGGTTGGTCATGGCAGAGAAGGCTGTCTTCCAGAACTGCAGCCCCTCTTGGGACAGGTCCCCGTTAAACTCAGGCAGGTCCTTGGCCAGTCTCGTCTCCAACGTCAGCTTCCGTCCTCCAACCTCCCTGGACGAGACAAGCGAACGTGTATGTTAGATCTCAGGACACTGGACATGACTGTGTCTCATCAGTCAGGGACATTAGTTGAATGTATATTGAAACATAAGATGCCATTTCCCTGAGCTATATAGTAACAGTAGGAAGGACTGCAGATGTCCATTACAATACCAATGCCTTTCTTTGCCGCTATTGAGGCAGGATCTTTATCAAATGTAAGTTCAGCGTCCATATCTGAAACATCCCCCAGTCAAATCTGTGATTAAGTTGGAATATAAATCCCAGTGATTCTATTGATAACTTGAAAGTATATTTTCCAAATATTCACATTTTCTGAGCGTTCACAACATATGAATTATGTACTAACTTCTATTTTACACAAATACATTGCTATATAAAATGTAAATACTTAAGACGCTAATTTATGCCCTGGATCAAGTCCTGTAACATCACTCTTGGTGTCGTTCCCATCGTCTGCATGTGAGTCAGTATGCGGTCGTACCTGGGCTTCCCTGGGGCGTCAGACGGGTTGCTGCAGAAGGGTTCCTGGAAGGTAACTTCCGACATCTCCAGATCCGGGAGGGTGGAGAGGATCTCCTCCCGGCTTGGTGGCGACATGAGGGGCTTGAGTACGTTGGCTCCCAGCGCCCCTCTGAGGGGCTGGCTGGCCCTGACCTGGGACAGCGAGCTGACGGAGCGGGGGGAGCTACTGGGGGTAGTGGACACGTCGTTCCCCTCCAGCACGTCTCCGGTCGGGGAGCCTTCGTGGTCGGCGAAGGAGGCGGAGCTTAAAGGCAGAGGTAAGACAGGCTCGAAGGCGGAAAAGAGCAGCTCTTTTCTCTCACAGTGAAAACCTTGGAAGTGGCTGAGGCCGTGAACTCTCCCTAGAGACGAGCCCCACTCCCTGCTTCTCAACATCCTCTCTGACTCCAGGAAAGAGAGATGATTGGACGTCGACTCCCCGTTTTCCAGCCTGTCAAAGAGATCAGGACTAAGAGGCCCTGCCCTGTGCCAATCCGCTCCTCTCTGGAGCTCCTCCCCTTGGCCAAACAGCCTATCAGGTCTCTTCTCAAAGCCCAGCACCAAGGCAGGAAGAGTCTCCTGAGTGACATCACTCAAAAACTTCTGAGGCAGGTTTTTGTCAGTCAGAACAAACTGACTGCCCATGTATAGGCTGGAGAACTCCGTCTGCCCGATGGTGTTGATGTCAAAGTTATAGTTGTGAGGGAGTTCTGGAGATAAACTATCCTCTATGGAGTAGCAACTGTCCAGACCTGGATCTGACAGAAACACCGGGCTGTCATCAGAGACACTGGGCTCCTGTTTCACAGGAAGTTCCGGCTGTGATAACTTCCCCTTCCTGGTCCGGGGCTTCTTCTCCTTGGGAGTTGTAGTCCTCGGGGCCCTGGGTTTGCGGGGGGTGGTGGAGGGCGCTCGTCTGGATTTGGCTGGTTTAGTTGAAGGGTCTTGCGACGTACCAGGAGGCTGTGTGGCGGTGAGACCAGTCTCTGTACCAGCCGGCTGTGACAGTAGCGGCTGAGCTTGTTGCCTCTTTTGCAAGAGCCTCTTCAGAACAGCTAGTCCAGACTGGTTCTCTAGCTGCTCCCCATTCTTAGGACCAATATCAGGGGAGAGGGGTTTGGAAAAGCCCTCCCCCTCCCCATCCCTGGGTGCAGGTATGGATGTCACCTGAGTGGGTTTAACTTCCTCTGTAGTGGTCTCGGCCTTCACCGCAGAGGTCTGGGAGCCGACCTCTGCCCTTTGCTCCATGTCTGACTGCGACTGGGGTCTGGAAGCAAAGTCCTGACTGACTTCCATGATGGGTGTCTCGCAGTCCTCCGCCTTGGGCTCAACTGACTTGGACGAAGTGTTTGAGCCCGGTATTGCCTGGAAGCTGTCTTGGGGTTGTCTGTCGGTGCTGGCTGGCTGCTGGAACGGAGGGAGTGTGTCTGAGGAGGAGCCTGAGGGAAGGATCTCATCCTCAGAGAAGAGAACCTGGGAACTGTCGCAGGTTTTGTTTGCCAAAGGAGATTCACATTCTGCCACCTGCTTCTTCTTCCTAGACCTCCTGGGTCTTGTGCAAGCAGTGGTGACAGTAGCATCGTGGGCTGTACTGTTCCCTTCAACTGCTTTGGGCTCTTTCTTCCTCCTTCTAGGAGCCGCTTCACCGCCTTTCCTTCTCACGCTCTCCGTCTTAGCCTGCTCGCCGTCTGGCATCTTAATAACCGACTTGGACCTTCTTTTGGGACTGGCGGTTAGATTTCTAAGGCGGCGTGTCCGACTTTGGTTCTGTGCAGATTGGCCTAAGGACTGAGCGGGAGGTTCTGAACATGTGGAACTGAGACACGGGTCATTGAAGGGGTTTATGAGTTGATCCGAGGACGCGGACTCCATGAAGGGGTCGCTGGGTGACCAACACCTGGGCGGGGTGGAGTCTGTAGGGCTGGGGGATCGCTCTGAAAGGTACCCCAGCTCCACCATCACGTCTTTGTATGCTGCGTCATGGTCATCGGCAAGCTCAAAGTAAAATGGTCTTGGAGGAGGGAGAGAGGGACGAATTTGCGCTCTGTTGCCTCTAGTCCTTTTTAGCCTCTCGCCTCGCCTGACTTGAACTTTCTGCGGGCTGCAGAAAGGTTTCTTAAGGGCTGGGCACATCTTAGCTTTTCGCTTGGGCTGTTTTTTAACTTTGGGCTCTTTGGGCTCTTTGGGCGGGAACTTGACAGCTGAGGATTCTGGGACCGTGGGCCAGAAATTCTTGAGGGGGGCCAGTTTGCTGTACTGCTGAAGTCTGTCAGGCGTCAACACCACCCTCTGCTCTTCCGCGCTCACTTTGGCCATCTTAACCAGCATGTTCTTCTGACCTTTAAACCGGTTGATGATGATGTACTTGATGATGATTGGCGGCTCCTTTCGGGCCATCTTCCGTCGTTTCTGATACTTGAGTTCCTGGCCGTTGAGAACATAGCTGTCCCTCAGGCCGTGTCGGAGGGACAGCGTGTGTTTGGACTTGAAATCACCTGAGTTCTCTCCGTCCTCTCCATCGTAGCTCATCTTGCGTTTGGCTCTCAGAGTGTATTTGCTACCAGGCAGCCCTGAAACCTTGGTGCAAATCTTCGCAGGAAGCAGGGCTGCTAATCTGTTCATCTCCACCGTGGCTTCGATGGGACCAGTAAGGACTGAGTGTGGTGAAGGTACCGGTGAAGGAACAGGTGGTTCTGGCAGTGGTTCTAAGGGTTTCGTTTCTGGGTTCTCTTCTGTAGCCATATTCTCTTCAGGGAGGGACTCTTCTGGAACTTTCTCTCTTGGCTTCTCCTCTGGAACGGTCCTTTCCTCCGCGCTTCCTGGCGTCTCCCGGTCCACGTCCGTCGGACCAGCTGGCGTCACGACGCTGAACGCCGTGCATTCTCGGTTCTCCGAAGCAGGGTTCTCCGAAGCAGGGTTCTCCGCGGCGCCGGTCGTCTTGGTCTTCAAGGCCGCTGCTCCGGTTCTTCTCCTTCCCAGCCGGCAGCGGCGTGGTTCCATCACCTCCAGCTTGCTGCCAGAATCGGCCACCTTGCTTCCTGCCGGGGTCTTCTTGCCGGGCCTGGTGAGGCAGTTGGAGAGGATGACGCTGGGGAAAAACTTGTAGTGTGCCTCCTGCTGAGCTACGATGGTCCTCTCAGTCTTGTTCTCCTGGTAGTCCTCATACCTGATCTTCAGCTCCCCCACGTCCCCCTCCTCGTTCCCCTGGCCCATCTCCCCTTCCTGGGGGTCCATCAGCTCGTCATCTTCCATGGCGCAGGGAGACGGGGTGATGTTCCTCAGAAGGGGACTTTTACAGCCCTTCTGACTAAGCTCTGGGTTCTCTTTGGGCGGGCAGTTTCTGAGCTCCGAGTAGCACAGGGAAAAGCTACGATGGTTCTGCAGGATGGACAGACGGTTCTTCTCCACGTTCTTGATGCTGCCGTACTTCTTCCTGCTCTGGGTGATCTTGCCGTTGCCGAACGGGAAGCCGTCGAGGTCGGTCTCGTCCAAAGCCATGGCCTTCTTCTCGTAGGCGTACAGGGGTCTCACCTCCATCTTGTCCACGCAGATCTGAGACACCTCGTCCTGGCTAACCAGGTTGCAGGGGATGGGGTGTTTAACTGGCTGGATGTAGGGAATCTCTTTGTTCACTTTGAACCCAGTGGAGCACTCGTTGGCGTCCTGACTGAGGGAGCTTTTGGAGAGGACGTTCTTGTCTGCCGGATCCTCGGTGTCCTGGGACAGGACCTGCCTGTGCTCTGGGTGTTTACACCCCAGAAGGACCTTGGCTGAGGAGGGGGGCTCTAGGTGGACTGTCTCCCCAGGAAAGGGCTTCCTCTTGCCCAGGAGCTTGTCAGCGACGGTCAGGGAAGTCCTGGAGCCTTTGTCCGTTAATGAAGAGTCTGGGGAGGGGGTGGCAAGACAGCAGAGATGAAAATGACACTATTATTATACAAATACCAAGGACGACACCAAAAATGATAAACAAACGATCTCATCTGGCCTATTCCAGGAGGAAACACGAGTCAACAGTGAGGCTAAACTACACTTCCATGTTTTTTAGGCAATTATAAACATTTTGAAGCTCTTCTTGTAAGTCGCTTCAGATAAAAGCGTCAAGCTAAACACACGTAAAAGCTTCAAGGGAACGACTCACCGCTGTTTTCATCGGCAGCCCCGTCCACTTGAGGGATGGACAGGCTGGCTAAGACGGAGCTGTTCCCGCTCCACTCCATCTCCTCGTCTGACGAGGCTGGCGGCTCGTCACTGAAGCTCTCCTCCGCTGCGTCCTTCACACTGCTTCTGCTGGTGGGGGAGAGAAGGGGAGGGAGGAGGGGGAGAGAGGGAGGAGGGGGAGAGAGGGAGGGAGGAGGGGGAGGGAGGAGGGGGAGGGGAGGAGGGGGAGGGAGGAGGGGGAGAGGGAGGGTGGGAGGAAAGGGGAGGGGGAGGTGGGGGAGAGAGGGAGGGAGGAGGGGGAGAGGGAGGGTGGGAGGAAAGGGGAGGGGGAGGAAAGGGGAGAGGGAGGGAAAGAGACAGTGATTGGGCAATGAGGCCGAGCTTTAAACAATGCACGATCACGGCTCAGAGATTAACCTTCATCTACCTGCGGCGGGTCTGTGTGTTTCCTACATGTAGACTTGGTGGAGAGACGATGACATTGGGCAAATGACAAAACGTTTACTGCACTCCAGGAAGCGCGCAGATGGATGAGTAGAGAGAAGAAAACTAACACTGATATAGTCACCTGGGTGGTGATTGACAACAGATGAACAGAAACTGGGAAACCAACCTTGTTCTACTCGGCTGTTCTGGAAGGTCACAGTCCCACCTTTGTGACATCACCATACTGAGTTCTGCCTCCTCCCTGTCCAGCTCAGGCTCCACCTCCTCCTCGTCGCTGTTGTAGTGACAGGCTCCTCCTCCCTGCAGCTGTGATTGGGAGTTCTGCCTCATGGGCGTCGCCCTGTACCCATCATCCTCCAGGCCTGCCAGGAGGTCAACCATGGCATGATCTTGGCTGTTGTCTGGAACACAAACGAAAAGACAGCTGTCATGTGGAGAAAACTACACATCCTCTTTTGCATTTTGCACACTGTACGGATAACTACATCCAAGAACAAGATCAAGGACTAGACAACAAGCTTGGTTGAGCCATGTTAGGGTTTTTTTTGTTGTTTTTTTTAAACAGGAAGTTCGTATTTGAACCACGCAGAGAGTGGTTCTGCATGACGAGGGTTAGTTACCTAGAATGGGCGAGTGTGCTGACGTCTGAGAGAGAGGAAGGAAGGTCTGACTGCTCTCCAACAGACTGAGGATGGCCTCCTCGTCTACGATCGCATCCTCTGAGCTTCTGCTGCTGCACCTCACCAAGTCTGGGGGCAGGACACACACCAAACAACAAGACGGTTTCAGTGTGTGTGTGTGTGTGTGTGTGTGTGTGTGTGTGCTGTGTGTGTGTGCTGTGTGTGTGTGTGTAATGTATGTGCTGTGTGTGCGTGTGTGTGTGTGTAATGTATGTGCTGTGTGTGTGTGTGTGTGTGTGTGATGTATGTGCTGTGTGTGTCTGTGTGTACTGTGTGTGAGGGCACCACCGTCCCTGGCATTTCCAATGGTCCTGTGAGACAATTGTCAGTCTGAGCTGGTTGATTAGGCTAATGTAGTCCCCGGCAGCATGTCACACTTAATATTCAGGCTTGGTAGTGGTGGGTGGTGGTGCGTGGTGGGTGGGAAATTACGGCATCAGTATCACTGTGTGCCTGTGAGCTGAAACCCAAGGAGACCGAGTGGCCCTCACCTGAGTGGCCCTCACCTGAGTGGTCCTCACCTGTCTGGGAGCCCTGGTGCACCTCCACCATGTTGGCAGGGGTGCAGGGCAGGCCCTTCGGAGTGGGTGTGTCTGGGTGCAGCGACAGGTCAGCGGGGAAAGATTCCTGTTCTTCCGGGTCATCGGCAGGTCCTGGCTGAGTCCTGGTTAAAGAGGAAGGGGAACAGCAGCTCCACGTCAGCCTTTGGTAGCTGTGATGCGGGCAATTGCCAGGGTTATCCACTGAGTCATAGACAAGGACCCTGTGATTGCCTGGGTTATCCATCGAGTCATAGACAGGGACCCTGTGATTGCCAGGGTTATCGTCATGGCCCATGTGATTGCCAGGGTTATCATCATAGCCCATGTGATTGCCAGGGTTATCCACTGAGTCATAGACAAGGACCCTGTGATTGCCTGGGTTATCCACCAAGCCATAGACAGGGACCCTGTGATTGCCAGGGTTATCATCATGGCCCATGTGATTACCAGGGTTATCGACAGTTATAGTCCGGATCCATGAGAACCGGCGCTGAAGCAGCCATGTGTTATAAATGACTCGTACTGTCTTAATCAGGTTAAAAGGAAAGATTCAGTCGGCCTGCTTGTATGTGTGGGCAAGCGTACACGAAGAGAGTGTCTGTGTGTGTAAACACTGTATATAGTAAACACACATGTTTGTTTATGCATGTGTGTGTGTGGCCTGGAGTGAGTGCCTTAATAGGTGCGCCTGTGTGGCGTAGACTAAGCGTGTGCATGCGTGCAAGTGTGTGTGCAGGGCGTGCAATTAGTGTGTGTTGTGTAGTACATGTGTGTGTGTGTGTGTGTGTGTGGGCAGATGGGGGTATGAATGGAAAGCTGGCAGCCAGCCAGCCAGCCAGCCAGCCAGTCTTGGTCTCTCTCCAAAAGCCTCCCAGCTAGAGGCTGCTTATCAGCCTCACACATCCACACGGCCCTGCATCGCCTAGCAACCCCTAAATATTGCAATATACACTTGCTTGCTGCTCGGGTGCAGGGAGTCTGGCTGGAGCGAGCTGAGGCCTCCATCACAGGCACCAGGCTTATTCTTATTCAAAGTGAATGTCTTATTCTGGGAGAGCGGCTCCAGAGACGAGCCTGTGCGCGGCCGTCTCGTTTGGTGTTAATTAGTCTCGTTGCTAATGACTTTAGTGACTACAGCAGGGGGCACAGCAGGTGCCAGGAGATTCCTGCAGCAATTAACACATTTCACCACAGACTCCGCCCCCCTCCACTGGTTCTACACTGCCGCTGTGCTGTACAGTAGCAATCGCTGGGACACAGCGTGGGGTTTGTGTGTGTGTGTGTGTGTGTGTGTGCGTGGGTGGGGGGTGTGTGCCTGCGTGCACAAAGCTGAGACCGAGAAAGTGCATCCGAGAGAGGGAGTGAGTGTGCAGTGAGTGTGTGTGTATGTGCGTGCCAGCCAGTGTGAGTACGTTCGTGTTATGGGCGAGAGACTAGCCCATCTGTGAGCCAGAGAGAGTAGCAGGAGCCATGTTTCTGTGGCAAAGCCAAACCTTATCACGTGAGGAGACAGCTTTCTCTGCCAAGACCAAACCGCTCTCTCCCCCCCCTGCTCTCTCCCCCCCCTGCTCTCTCTCACCCCTGCTCTCTCTCCTCCCTGCTCCCCCCCACATCCCCCCGCTCTGTCTGACTCCTGCTCTCTCCCCTACCCCCTCTCTCCCCCCTTCTCTCTCCTCCCTGCTCTCTCCTCCCTGCTCTC
>BROE01000004.1:556642-576771 GCA_036571765.1 Plecoglossus altivelis
GACCTGCTCTCTCTCTCCCCTCCCTGGCCCTCTCCTCCTCCCCCCATCTTCTCCTCCCCCTTCCCTCCCACCCCTTGTGTCGCCTCTCCCCCAACATCGCCCCCCCTGCCTGCCCCTCTCTCCCCTCCCCCCCCCCCCCTCTCTCTCCCCCCCTCTCTCTTTCCTCCCCCCCTTCTCCTCCCCACTACGGCCCCGCCATACATTCTGCTGTTTATGATAGAGTTGTCTCAGCTTTCCTCCCTGATCTTACCGGTGGCATAAGGGCCGCTCTGGCTATCCAAGCTCTGTGGAAATAGAAAGCCATCTGAGGTTCTTGATGTTAACACACGCCACTGAGCCAACGCTGTAATTTAATTGCACCGTATATAACAGGCGAAATACTGCGCCCCCCAAGCGCGCTTTCCCCAGCCCAGCTCAGCCAGGAAGGGCAGTGTGGAGAGCTCAGGGTGCAGAGGACAGGACTGCAGCCCCTGTTAGCCCAGAGGCCCTCTTCATCTCTCTCTTCCGCTCTTTCCTCCCACCTTCTTTTCCCCCCCGAAAGCCTCTGCACCCCTACGGAATCCTCAATCCCACCAAGGCTACTCTCTTCACCCTACAAACCCCCTCTCTCCTGTCCCCCACTTCCGTAGTCCCCTTTCCCTCTCTCCCCCTCTCTCCCTCCTCCCTCTCTCCCTCCCCCCCTCTCCCTGAAACACTGTTGAGACAAACCGGGAGGAGGGCTAGTGTAACTATGACAGAGACCTTCACCAGAGAATCTTAGGGAAAGTGAGGACACACAAATGGTATTTATGTCATTTAACGTGACAAAAGCAAGACAGCCCAGATGTGGCTGCTCTCCCCGTGGTACTTAGATGTGGCGTTCCAAGTTCACAGCTCGTCTAGCTAACACGATCGGAAAACACCACATGTTTATCTTCCAAAGAGTTTCCTGTCTCCCCCCACCCACCCAGAACCCCCCCCCCCTGCTCTTCCAACACCACTTAACCAACCACAGTTCTTCAGTCACGCAAAATGAAGCAATGAACTTTTGAGAGACTGTGGGAAAATGAGCGTTGAGAAATCGCTTCCCTTACGGTACCGATCAGAAGGAGAAGGTTCGTACTTACACATCGAACTGGTTCTCTTTCAGAATCTCCTTCAGTCTTTTCATGAAGATTCTCTCGCTCTCCGACGTGACGACAAACCCACGATCTGGAAGATCACGAAACCCCCCCCAAAAAACACATCTTTGACGCAGGTACACAGAGAGAGAAACCAGAGCTGGCACACACAGGCTCTCAGGCCGCCCCACCACACGCACGCACGCACGCACGCACGCACGCACGCACACACACACACACACACACACACACACACACACACACACACACACACACAGACACAGACACAGACACAGACACAGACACAGACACACACAGGAAGGTATGGACACACACGGAGGTACCCATATTTAAACACAGACACAGACACACACACAGACACACACACACACACACAAACAGACACACACACACACACACAGAAAGGCGTCTCAGGTCAGGAAGAGACTGTGTGGGTGTCTGACTAAGAGGACATATGTGACGTCAGTGTTGGTCACTCACCTTGGGACTGTGGTGTTTCTACCTGAGACACCTGGTTCAACTCTCTTCTTCTCTGTTTCTCATCCTCCCAGATGGCTTGCAGGCCTGGGTTCCTGCCAATCTGATCTACACACAGACAGAGAGAAGAGGGAAAGAAGGAGAGAGAGAGAGCCAGTGAACGAGAGAGACAGACAGAGAGAGAGACAGAGAGAGTGAGAAAGAGACAGTGAAAGAGAGAGAGACAGAGAGAGACAGAGAGGAGGGAAAGAGAGTGAATGTTCAGTTCAAAACCGCCCCCCTGATATCCCCCCCCCCACCGTAAGGCCCCCCTGGTACGCCCCCATCCCCCCACACACACCTTGTAAACCCCTCTGTCCTCAACAGATAAAAGCTGGGTGACAGGGAAGACAGGTCCTAGCTCTTAGCACTGCACTTAATCACAAACATGCCCTGTGGTGCTCGCTGTTTGGTTTTGCTGTGTCATTGTATTAAATATGCATGTGAACTAGCAGGGAGGCTTTGAAAAGGCAGCTTCCATGCAAGAGAGAGAGAGATCAGGACAGCGATAAGATTCTACTTGCAGATACATAATCCCACAGGTCCAGGATGGCCTGGCTTTGATTGATTGTGTTGATTTAGTTTAAGGTTCTTATTAGAATCTACTGAAACTTCAAACTTCTCACTCTGTTTCTATGTCTCTCTCTCTTTCTACTTCCTCCTCACATTAAAGAGAGACAGAGAGAGAGAAAGAGAGAGGGAGAAAGAGTGAGACAGAGTGCGAGAGAGAGCGAGAGAGTGAAAGAGAGACAGAGAGGAAAGCAGAGAGAGAAAGAGAGGGAGGTAGAGAGAGAGTGAAAGAGATACATAGAGCAAAGCAGGGAGAGAGAGAGAGAGAGAGAGTGAGAGAGTGAAAGAGAGACAGAGAGAGAGAAAGAGAGAGGGAGAAGGAGTGAGAGAGTGCGGGAGAGCAAGAGAGTGAAAGAGAAACAGAGCAAAGCAGGGAGAGAAAGAGAGGGAGGGAGGTAGGGAGAGAGAGAGTGAAAGAGAGAGAGTGAGAGAGTGAGAGAGCGAGAGAGAGAGAGAGAGAGCAAGGCAGAGAGCGAGAGAGAGCGAGAGAGAGCGAGAGAGAGCGAGAGAGAGCGAGAGAGAGCGAGAGAGAGCGAGAGAGAGAGAGAGCAAGGCAGGGAGGTAAAGAGAGAGAGAGGGAGAGAGCGAGCGCAGAGTAAAGTCTGATGCAGGAAGCACCCCTCCCTCCTCCTTACTCTCCAGCTCCAGGCGGTTGAGGACATCAGCAGCGACAGCGTCCACCTCCAGCTCACAGGTGCTCTGCTTCCCCTCGTCCTGCAGGACCATGGAGCTGCAGAACACAGCCACCAAGAGACAGGAAGAAGACGGAGGGAAGACAGGAAATAAAAGACCTGGCGATGAGGGGAGGATAAGGCCACAAGGAAGCAAGCATTTGGAAGATGTAGATAATGCTCTGGGTACAGAGAGGGAAGGGAAGGGGGATAGGGGAGAGGAGGGGAGGAGAAGGGATGGGAGGGAGAGAAGAAGAGTGGAGAGGGAAGGGGGATAGGGGAGAGGAGGGGAGGAGAAGGGATGGGAGGGAGAGGAGAAGAGAGGGGAGGGGTGAGGAGGCATGTAGACAAGGGTTTAGCAGGTGTCACTCACCAGGGGATGGCGTCCTCATCCCAGCGCACAAACGTGTCCCCCAAGGTGCTGTCACTCAACTTGGGGAGGGGAGGGGTCTTCAAGGAGGGGCTGCTGATAGCTTCCTGTCTGTCTGCGGATGAAAGGGGGGGATCTGAAACACACACACACAAACACACACACACACACACAAACACAGACACACACACACACAGACACACACACACACAGAGACACACACACACACACAGAGACACATACACAGGCAGACATAGACACACAAACACAGACACACACACAAACAGACACAAACACAGATGTATACACAGACAGACAGACAGACATAGACACACAAATACACAGACAGATAGACAGCCAGCCAGCCAGCCAGCCAGACAGACAGACAGACAGACAGACAGACACATAGGCACAGACACACACACAGACAGACATAGACACACAAATACACAGACAGACAGACAGACAGACAGACAGACAGGCAGGCAGGCAGGCAGACAGACAGACAGACACACAATTAGTGTACAAGTGCAGAAAAACGAATCTTCATAAAAGTCACTCTCCCCAGGAACCCCCACAACACTGTGTGTCTGCTGCCAGCATTGTTCTGGCCCAGCCCAGCTCTGGTCAAGCCTTTACACTTGAACCTAGATTACCAACTCTCTTCCAAAAGAGATCAGCGAAAGAGAAGAATGTAAACAGGTGTAGCTTTGATCACAGAGCATGCTCTCTTTGTCCTCCGGGCCATGGGAGACTCTGTTGGGATCGCCTCGATCCAAAGGTGGATTAAACATTCCAGCCTTGTCTTTGTCTGGGGAAATTCTTGCTTGAACAGTTTGAGAGAGGGGACCAAAAAAAACAAACAAAAGAGTTCATCTCAAGCGAGAGGATTTCCTGCCAATTCAAAACCCTCCCATGCATGGAGGTCTCACACAGGTCTGGAATGGGACAGAATGCTTTCCCTGGGCTGAGGTGATATTCTGGGCTGGGCTGAGGTGATACTCTGGGCTGGGCTGAGGTGATACTCTGGGCTGAGGTGATACTCTGGGCTGAGGTGATACTCTGGGCTGAGGTGATACTCTGGGCTGAGGTGATACTCTGGGCTGGGCTGAGGTGATACTCTGGGCTGGGCTGAGGTGATACTCTGGACTGGGCTGAGGTGATACTCTGGGCTGAGGTGATAATCTGGGCTGAGGTGATACTCTGGGCTGGGCTGAGGTGATAATCTGGGCCAGGGAGACATTCTGGGCTGGGGAGATATCCAGTCAGCCATAGAGAACAGAGATAGCTGTCCTGTCTCTGGCCCTGCCAAGAGATTAGGGTTTAGCCATGATCAAACAGGCCTGGTTATCTGCTGGGTTAACACAGGTCTGTGGAGCGCAGGGAGAGGTTAACTGTGACTGGCTGCTCCGCCCACGCGTTCAGGAGGCAGATAGACAGGCTCACTTCCTGTGATTATGGGATGTGTAGTCATGACTACAGCCCCACACCTGGCCTACAGACTCAGCTACATCGCTCCGCAGAAAGAAAAACCAACACGAGTGGGTGTGTGTGTAAGTGTGTGTGTGTGTGTAAGTGTGTGTGTGTGTGTGTAAGTGTGCACATGCAAGCCCTCCTGTGTTGTGCGTGTCTGTATCTGTATGTGTGTGTGTGTGTGTGTGTGCGTGCGTGTGCGCGCACGTGTTTATCTGTATGAGCATGTGTGTGTGTCTGTGTCTGTGCCTGTCTGTGGGTGTGTCTGTCTGAGTGTATGTATCTGTGTCTGGGTGTGTCTGTCTGTGTGTGTGTGTCTGTCTGCCTGTGTGTGTGTGTGCGCGCGTGCATGTGTCTGCCTCTGTCTGTGTGTGCGTGTGTCTGTCTGTCTGTCTGTGTATGTGTGTGTGTGTCTGTCTGTGTGTGTGTATGTGTCTGTCTGTGCGTGTCTGTCTGTGTATGAGCGTCCGTGTGTGTCTGTGTGTCTGTGTGTGTGTCTGTGTGTGTGTGTCCCACCTCTGTGCTGGTCCCTGCGGAACTTGACAGCAGCCATCTGCAGCATGTTCATGCCGTACAGGTTGTAGTCTATGAAGAGCTGCAGCAGGAAGGGGATGTGAGCCTCATGAGGCTGGTAGCTTCTGTTCATCACGGCTCCACCCTGCAGAAGCTCACACACCCTGGGGCACGCACACACACGCACACACACGCACGCACACGCACACACACGCACGCACACACACAAGCATACACGCGCACACACACACACACACACAAGCAGGCACGCAGACACACACACACACAAGCAGGCACACACACAAGCAGGCACGCAGACACACACACACACAAGCAGGCACACACACACACAAGCAGGCACGCAGACACACACACACAAGCAGGAATGCACGCAGACACACACATAAACGCAGGAGGGCATGCACACACACAATACAGGATGACACACACACACACACACACACACACACACATACACACATCATTAGGTATGGTCCTTCAAACCTACAAACATGAATTTACTGAACTCATAAACACCACATCTTATTTTGACAGAGAAATCCCACCATTTGTTCCTTTCCAAGTGATGCACAGCAGTGCCAGACAGTCTGTACTCAAAGGTCAGAGCAGACAGAGAGGCCGCTGGCTGATTGATCCACTGATTGATTAGTAGAGGCGGGGCTCTAGTACAAATCAGCTAATGCCAGCTACAAACAGTTGTCAGTCTATAATCCTCCTCTCTCCCCTCTCTCTTCTCTCTCCCTTTCCCTCCCGCTCTCTCTTACCCTCTCCCTCTCTCTACCTCCCTCTCCCTCCCTCTGTCTCCCTCTCACCTTCTCTCCCCCTCCCTCTGTCTCTCTCCCCTCCCTCTCTACCCCTTTGTATCAATGCAACAGCAGGATTCCCCATCCAGTCTTTGCCCTGACTAATGGCCCCCGCCACTACATAACCAGCAGTGCTAGCGTGAACCCCCACCATCCCCACCGCCTCCCCACCATCCCCACCCCCTCCTCAACCCCCTCCCCACCATCCCCACCCCCACCATCCCCTCATCATCCCCCCCCCCTCACAGCTTGCTCTGTGTGTCTGGCTGCACACTGCCACACTCACAGCCGTGTGACAGACTGCACCACGGAGGCACAGCTAAACACGTCCATCGTGACTGACGACATCTCAGACCCTCACCTTTTCACCATCTGGGGGTTGTACAGATAGATCTTCATAAACAGCTTCTCCTTGTCATGGTACCCGTAAAATGGCCTGTGGAGAGAGAACAGGTGTGTGTGAGAGTGTGTGTGTGTGTGAGTGTGTGTGAGAGTGTGTGTGTGTGTGTATGAGAGTGTGAGAGTGTGTGTGCGTAAGAGTGTGTGTGTGTGTGTATGAGAGTGTGTGAGAAAGAGTGTGCGTGTGTATGTGAGAGTGTGTGTGAGAGTGTGTGAGAATGTGTGTGAGTGTGTGTGTGTGTGTGTGTGTGTGTGTGAGAGAGAGAGTACGTGTGTGTGAGAGTGTGTGTGTGTGTGTGTGAGAGTGTGTGAGAAAGAGTGTGCGTGTGTATGTGAGAGTGTGTGTGTGTGTGTGTGTGTGTGAGAGAGAGTGTGCGTGTGTATGTGAGAGTGTGTGTGTGAGTGTGTGTGTGTGAGAGAGAGTGTGTGTATGTGAGAGTGTGTGTGTGTAAGAGACTGACTGACTGAGTGAAGGGGGGGATGTTAACCTGTCATTGTACATCAGACAGAGTCTACCTGGTAACCATGGGAGTAGAGGACAGTGTCCAGCAGACCACTTACATGCCAGAGACCAGCGTGATTTTAAAGACGTGCTGCGTGCTGGACGAGGGGTTGCCCAGGGATACGTTAAGGGCCCGGTCAATGCTGAAAGCCACCTGACGCAGGTGTCTGTTGGGCTGGGGGCCACGCCCATCATAGGGCACGTACATGTAGGGGAAGATGCCATGGAGGTGGAGACAGGTCTTCTGACCTGCGAGAGAGAGAAAGGGGGAGGAGGGAGAGAGAGGGAAGGAGAGACAGATAGACAGAGAGAGAAAGAGGGAAGGAGAGAGAGGGGGAGAGGGAGGGAGAGACAGAGAGAGGGGGAGATAAGAGAGGGTAAGAGAGGGAGGGAAGGAGAGGGAGGGAGAGAGAGAGAGGTGGGAGATAGAGAGGAAATAAGAGAGGGAGAGAGAGAGAGACAGAGAGAGAGGGAGGGGAGAGAGAGAGAGAAGGGGAGAGACAGAGAGAGGCAGAGGGGGT
This sequence comes from Plecoglossus altivelis, assembly GCA_036571765.1. NCBI lineage: Eukaryota > Metazoa > Chordata > Actinopteri > Osmeriformes > Plecoglossidae > Plecoglossus > Plecoglossus altivelis. The sequence goes on from BROE01000004.1 coordinate 564,123, forward strand.
TACTGAACAGAAGTTTACAGATACAATACTTTGTCATTGTGACAGAACTTAACAGCTAAATGAGAGCCCATGGACTTGTGACACATGTAAGATGCTGTGACGCCTGGGGGCAGCAGGGTTCACTACGACACTTTAGAGCCGCTTCATAAAGGTACAAGGACGCCTTATTTCCCCCCAAAAAGCCAAGCTCCGAGACGCTGCCAGTGACGCGAGCGCTTTTACGAAGCTCATTAAAGAGTGCAGACTGCAGAGCAGAGATGGATGGTGAGAGGGCGGGGCAGTAAAACATCTCAGTCTACACACTGCTACACCCCCCTCCCCCCCCCCTCTCTTCCTGTCAGCTCTGACAGACAAATGAGAACCACAAAGACCTGCAACGCCATGATTCATGAGTGCAGCGTTGCCGTGGCCACACCGATGTAAAGCAACCTATTAGCTAAGTAAGTAAATGGGCGGGGGGGTGGAGGGGGGTGGATGGGGGTGGAGGGGGCTGAGTGATACAGCGAGCTGAGCTGGGCCAAGCGGATGTGGGATGAGGTCATCAGATGTTGGGGTTCACAAAGGCCTGCATTTGAACTCATCAGGCCTGGACGCACAAGTCCTACACTGCCTAAGAAGACGGATGTCTGGTAGACAAGGACACTGGTTGGCTGGATGCCTGGCTAGGTGGGTGGTATATGGCTGGCTGACTCACTGATAAATTATTTCCTATGACTTTGACCCTAACCAGATAGAAAAGCGCAGTGAAATCAACCACACCACTACTGTTTATTTGAGGCATTCCAGGCCTCCGACATGTACAGACTTCATGTAACAACCAGGGCAGAGACAGGCTCAGAGACTGAGACAGGCCTAGAGAGTGAGACAGGCCAGAGACGTAGACAGGCCTACAGAGTGAGACAGGCCCAGAGAGTGAGACAGGCCAGAGACTGAGACAGGCCAGAGACTGAGACAGGTTTAGAGAGTGAGACAGGTTTAGAGAGTGAGACAGGTTCAGAGAGTGAGACAGGCCCAGAGAGTGCGACAGGCTCAGAGAGTGCGACATGCCCAGAGAGTGAGACAGGCTCAGAGTCTGCAACAGGCCAGACACTGAGACAGAGCCAGAGAGTGAGACAGGCCCAGAGACTTAGACAGGCCCAGAGAGTGAGACAGGCCCAGAGAGTGAGACAGGTTCGGAGAGTGAGACAGGCCCATAGACTGCGAAAGGCTCAGAGAGCGCGACAGGCCCAGAGCCTGAGACAGGCTCAGAGAGTGAGACAGGGCCAGATAGTGAGACAGGGCCAGATAGTGAGACAGGCCAGAGAGTGAGACAGGTTCAGAGAGTGAGACAGGTTCAGAGAGTGAGACAGGTTCAGAGAGTGAGAAAGGCTCAGAGGGCGAGACAGGGCCAGATAGTGAGACAGGGCCAGAGACTGAGACAGGCCCAGAGACTGAGACAGGCCCAGAGACTGAGACAGGCCCAAAGAGTGAGACAGGCACAGAGAGTGAGACAGGCCCAGAGAGTGAGACAGGCCCAGAGAGTGAGATAGGCACAGAGACTGAGACAGGCCCAGAGAGTGAGACAGGCCCAGAGAGTGAGACAGGCACAGAGAGTGAGACAGGCCCAGAGAGCGAGACAGGCCGAGAGACAGAGAAAGGCTCAGAGGGCAAGACAGGCCCAGAGACTTAGACAGGCCCAGAGAGTGAGACAGGCCAGAGACTGAGACAGGCCCAGAGATTTAGACAGGCCCAGAGAGTGAGACAGGCCAGAGACTGAGACAGATCCGTGATAAGACCTGAGTTCACTCACGCGCAGCAATAGTAGAACTAAGCAGCACCACAGCTGTACTCCATTACCCAGAGACCCTGAGAGAGAGGGAGGGGGAGAAGGAGAGAAAGGAAGGGAGGGAGGGGAGAGAGAGCGAGAGAGAGAGCGAGAGCGAGAGAGAGAGAGAGAGAAGGGAAGAGAGAGGGGGAGAGAGAGAAGAAGAGAGACTGTGTGGGTGGTGATCCCTGTTGCCAGGGGTGATGACAGATGCAGTGCTGAGATGCCCTGTTTCATCAAGACCCTGGGCACAGCTTCACACACAAGAACTACCAACACACGCCCGAACGGGGACACCCCTCCGCTGGTACGCCCTCCTCTGTGTGTGTGGGGGTCTAAGGAGATGTAAGGGTTGGCCTACAGACGTGTGTGTGTGTGTGGACCTACAGGGGTGTGTTGACCTACAGGGGTGTGTGTGTGTGTGTGTGTGTATGGACCTAAAGGTGTGTGTGTGTGGACCTACAGGGGTGTGTGTGTGTGTGTGTATGGACCTACAGGTGTGTGTGTGTGTGTATGGACCTACAGGTGTGTGTGTGTGTGTGGTGGCCGACCACCCCTGTGACATTCTGCAGAGACGGACCAGGCAGCACAAAGGATGCCACCCAGGCACAGCCCTGCTCCTAAGGAGAGGACGCCCTCCGCCACCTCCACACTCACACGGCGCCAACGCTGTTTGCGAGCTGCTGCAGTTGCTAGGTAACGGGGGCCAGCAAGCACAAGCCCCTGACAGACAGCAGGGAGATATAAACAAGTGATTCTTTCCACCCAGCTGGCCAGGACGGAGAGAGGGAAGAAAGGAAGAGAGGGAGGGAGGGAGGGAGGGAGGGAGAGAGGGAGAGAGAGAGAGAGAGAGAGAGAAAGGAGAGAGAGGGAAATGAGAGAGAGGGATAGGAGAGAGAGGGATAGGAGAGAGAAAGAGGGAGAGAGGGAGAGGAGAGAGAGGGAGAGAAACAGAGAGAAGGGAGAGGGAGGGAAAGGAGAGAGAGGGGGAGATGAGAGAGGCAGAGAGACAGAGAGAGAGAGAGAGAGAGAGAGAGAGAGAGAGAGAGAGAAAAAGAGAGGGAGATGAGAGAGAGGGAGAGAAACAGAGAGAGGAGAGAGGGAGGGAAAGGCGAGAGGGGGAAAGAGAGTGAGAGAGGAGAGAGGGAGAGGAAAGAGAGAGACAAGAGAGCGAGGAAGAGGGAGAGAAGGGAGAGGAGAGTGAGAGGGAGAGAGAAGAAGAGAGAGAGGGAGAGAGAGAAGAGAGAGAGGGAGAGAGAGAAGAGAGAGAGGGAGAGAAACAGAGAGAGGAGAGGTAGACAGAGGCAGCTGACAGAGCAGAGTGCTGTAAGCCTCTCTTCCTGTCTCAGCTCGCATTTTTGTGAATGGAGGTGGGCGGGGCTTGGGGAGGAGCCAGCAGAATGGGGCCAGGGAACCGCTCATGACTGCTTCCTTATCTAGTCAGGACTCTGGAAAACCTTCTCTGTTCTGCAGGCTCCCTCTGATCTGACCATCCATCTCTCCATCTCCTCTCCTCACTGGCATGTAGCCGGGCAGAATGACTCAGAGAAAAAAAACAGCTTGTCCGTGAGTACAACCAGGGTAAGTCTCTGTTGCTGCTGGACTCAACTCTGCAGACACACACACCTTCACTTGAATGCTGCGTGTCTCTATCACACTCTCACACACCAGGCTGAAGCAGTACAATATGATATCACAAAGCTTGGAGAACAGTCTGCAAGGCCAGCAGCGTCTAAGGGTGTACAGTGTGAATGACCAGTCTACGGCAGGGAGGGGAGGGAGGAGAGCAGGGGAGGGAGGAGGGCAGGGAGGGAGGAGTGCAGGGAGGGAGGAGTGCAGGGAGGAGGGAAGGGGAGGGAGGAGAGCAGGGGAAGGAGGAGGGCAGGGAGGAGGGCAGGAAAAGCAGAGGTTAATGGCACTAACAGTGTTGTTAACATACCTCTGTGGAGAGTCTCACCAGCTCTAGCCTGCATGGGCGTCGGAATATGCTAATGATGCTGCTCTGTCTGAGCTGGCAGAACAGAGGAGCAGACACTGACACACACACACACACACACACACACACACACACACACACACACACACACACACACAGGAAGGTATGGACACACATGGAGGTACACATAGTTAAACACGCACACACAGCTCTGTTCTGAGTGACCACGCTGGCGTGGAGCCAAACAGATGAGACACCAGTCATGTCTGGAGGAGGAGGAGGAGGAGGAGGAGGAGGGGGTGGATGTAGAAGCCGAGGAGGAGGGGAGGGAGAGGATGAACAGGCGGATAAATCCAGAGATATAGCAGACAAAGATCCCATCTTTAGTCTGGTCTTCACACCTCGACAGTCTACCTCTCTGCCTAAGATTGTACATCTGTTTAAGACACAGAAACTGAGCAAATGGCAGAGACAACCAAACTGTCAGCTGCTAATCAACACAGCCTCTGTTCTTCTCCTGAGTCACCTTTAGGTCTGGTCTAAGGACTTCATTAGTTGTCCCGGCAACACAGGTAGTTCCAAACCCCTGATGCAGAGGACACTTCTCTGTCCGGCTCAGAAGATACTGTATCCCTCACCTGGGAGCTGGGGGGAGGGGCAACATGCTGGGGGGAGGAGCAACATGCTGGGGGGAGGGGCAACATGTTAGGGGAGGGGCAACATGTTAGGGGAGGGGCAACATGCTGTGGGAGGGGCAACATGTTAGGGGAGGGGCAACATGCTCGGGGAGGGGCAACATGCTGGGATTCCATCAGACGAACAGCATTCAGATGTTCTGAATCGTGTGTGTTTATCATGCTGCATATTTTATGTGACGCTTCTGCTCTGCAGTTCGTGGATGACTTGCTGCATCACTACAGAGGAGGGCCCCCATCAGAGAGAAGGAGGAGAGAGAGAGGAGAGAGAGCATAGAGAGGGAGAAGAGAGGGGAGAGGGAGGAGAAAGAAGAGAGAGAAGGGAGGAGAGGGAAAACAGGCAAGAGAGAGAGAGAGGCTCCTTTTAAATCACATTTCTGAAATGGATTTATTCATCTGTTCCCTAAATCATCTTTAAGTGAGGGAGGTGGTGGTCTCCTGCTACTGATCAGCCCATCAAAAAAACGAAAGGAAGAAATTGATGCCACTGCTTTATAAAGTCATTACACAGGGTTGTACACTGTGCTCTGTCTTCTACGCACAGGCACACACAAGCACAGCTATGAATCAGTCATCGCTGCTGGCCTCTGTTGAGAAGGACGGGGAAATCAAAAGAAAATCTGGGATTGTTTTTTGCCACGTCGACGAGATGCTGATCCTGCGATGCCCCCGTGTGTGTGTGCCCATGTGCCTGTGTGTGCCCATGTGCCTGTGTGTGTGTGCGTGCCTGTGTGTGTGTGTGTATGTGTGTGTGCCTGTGTGTGTGTATGTGTGTGTGTATGTGTGTGTGTGAGAGAGAGTTTACTCAGACAGCGAGGCGGGATGCTATTTGTGGCCTGGTCTGTGTGGACCAGCTGAGCTGCAGCAGACAGAAGGAAGGTGTTTAAGTGTGTTGATCTGTTTACAGCCCCCCCCCCCCCCCCCCCTCCCCTCCCTGCTCATCTGCCTCTGGGGACACACCTACGCCGACAGAACTGTGTGTGTGTGTGTCTGTGTGTGTGTGTATGTGTGTGTATGTTGAGGAACGCTCGTTTACCACTCGCTGTTCAGACACACATCCCTCCTCCCTCTCCTCCCATCTGGGCTGGCACTAAGACCGCTATCTGGTACTAGAATAAATGCAGACGCCATCTCTCCAATCAGGCATCCTTCAAAGTGCTCCAACGAATGCTTGTTTTCCTTCTGCTGTAGATCAGAAGCAGGGAGGATGAGGGGGGAGGAGGAGGCAGAGAAAATAGGAAGGAGAAGGAGGTGGTAGGAGGTGGAGGCAATAGGAGGGAGGAGGATGTGGCAGGAGGTGGAGGCAATAGGAGGGAGGAGAAGGAGGCAGAGAAAATAGGAAGGAGAAGGAGGTGGTAGGAGGTGGAGGCAATAGGAGGGAGGAGGAGGTGGCAGGAGGTGGAGGCAATAGGAGGGAGGAGAAGGTGGAGGCAATAGGAGGGAGGAGGAGGTGGTAGGAGGTGGAGGCAATAGGAGGGAGGAGGAGGTGGTAGGAGGTGGAGGCAATAGGAGGGAGGAGGAGGTGGCAAGGGGAGGCAATAGGAGGGAGGAGGTGGTAGGAGGTGGAGACAATGGGAGAGAGGAGGAGGTGGCAAGGGGAGGCAATAGGAGGGAGGAGGAGGTGGCAGGAGGTGGAGGCTAAGGAAGAGGAGGAAGCCTTGTTTCTCTCCCAGGCAATGCAGGAGAGACTGTCTGGAAGAGAAACTGTGCAGCTGCCTCTGATCTCTCCCAGCCCTGTTATACACTTCTAGATCCCTCCACAGACCTCAGAGGGAGGGAGGGAGAGGGGGGAGGAAGAGAGGGAAGGAAGGAGGGAGAGAGAGAGAGAGAGAAAGAGCAAGAGGGAGAGAGAGGGAGGGTAGAGAGAGAGAGAGAGAGGGAGAATGAGAGAGGGAAGGAGGGAGGGAGAGAGAGAAAGGGAGAGAGGAGAGAGGGAAGGATAGAGAGAGGAAGAGAGGTAGAGAATGCACCCTCTTACCATCTGAGATGAAACCCAGCTGAAGCACCAGCCACCCAAGCCTCATCCTCACCACTCAGCCTCTCTCTACAGGCTCAGCCTCTCTCTACAGGCTCAGCCTCTCTCTACAGGCTCAGCCTCTCTCTACAGGCTCAGCCTCTCTCTGAGGCTCAGCCTCTCTCTGAGGCTCAGCCTCTCTCTGAGGCTCAGCCTCTCTCTACAGACTCAGCCTCTCTCTACAGGCTCAGCCTCACAATCCACCCCAGTCCTCCAAACTACCACCTGCACCCAGTTCTGAACCCAGGCCAATGAGACGCCTCCAAATACAAGACACTCATTAGCTTAGCATTCTGTTTCCCCTCCCTCCCTCCCTCCCTCCCTCTGTCACATCCTGTCCTCCTCCTCCTCCCCCTCGTAGCCACCCAGGGAGTCACGGCCCCGCTGTGACCTGGAGTCCTGAAGCATGTGTACATGCTGAGCAGGAGGGCTGAGGATCTGGACCAGAGCTGCAGTCTTACCACCAGCTCTCCCCAGCCCTCTGGGCAGTGATCTGGGGCAGACCCAGCCAGACTCCCCTCTCCCAGCCCTCCTCAGCCAGGCCTGCCCTGGCTCTCTGCCCGGCCAGACATGAGCAGGGCTGCAGGGCTGCAGGCCAGGGTCCAGGCATGGCCTGACGTCAGCGCTGGGCCGCTCCCTTGCTGGGGGAGGGAGGGAGGGAGGGGGGGGGGGGGGGGGGGCAACCAGCCACTCAGGAGATGCCACACATCGGTATGATGACAAAGGAACATTGAGGATTCCAGGTGGGGGGGACTGAGGACAAGAGAACACAGGACAGACACTGTGTGCTGCACTGCACACCCTTTGGTCTCCTGTGCTGAGAGGGGGGCGGACGTGTGGACAGTGTTGACGTGGTGATGGACGAGACGAGGGCAGGAGACTGATTAGCCTCACCTGTAGGGTGTGAGAGAGAGACAGAGAGAGAGAGAGAGAGAGAGAGAGAGAGAGAGAGAGAAAGGGAGAAAGAGAGAGGGAGAAAGTGTGAAAGAGAGAGAGGAGAGATAGAGAGAAGGTGATAGAGAGAGCGCAACGTGTGCCAAACCTGTATCTGTCGATCAATGTTCTACCAGATCCAACTGTGCTCACACCACAGGAGGTACACACACACACACACACACAAAGCCTCGCACACATGCACACACACACATACAAAGCCTCGCACACACACACACACACACACACAATCAATCACAGACACACCATCTCAGGCAGGCCAGACAGTGTGTGCACTCTGCTACACAGGTAGAGAGGCTGTACGTACGACCCACCCACACACATACACACACATACACACACACATGCACACACACACATGCACACACACACTCAGCCTTCATCTGAAGAGAGGAAACTCAGAGAGAAAATTACCCAGGAAAAAAAACAAAAACAGACAACTATCAACAGACACACAGCAGGAGAAGAGCATGAGACAATAGACAAGAGACAGCAAGAGTGACGGAGAGAAAGAGATTGACAGAGAGAGTGAGAACGAGAGTGAGGCAGAGACAGAGAGAGTGAGGCAGAGACAGAGAGAGTGAGGCAGAGACAGAGAGAGTGAGGCAGAGACAGAGAGAGTGAGGCTGAGAGAGAGAGAGTGAGGCAGAGACAGAGAGAGTGAGGCTGAGAGAGAGAGAGTGAGGCAGAGACCGAGAGAGTGAGGCAGAGACAGAGAGAGAGAGGCAGAGACCGAGAGAGTGAGGCAGAGACCGAGAGAGTGAGGCAGAGACAGAGACACAGAATGATGCAGAGACAAGGTGAGGTAGAGACCAAAAGAGTGGGGCACAGAGAGTGATGCAGAGACAGCAAGAGTGAGGCAGAGAGAGTGAGGCAAAGGTAGAGAGAGTGAGACAGAGACAGAGATCGTGAGGAAGAGAGACAACGAGAATGAGTTACAGAGAAGGAGCAGAGGGAGGGGCAGAGGGAGGAGGAGCAGAGGGAGGGGCAGAGGGAGGAGGAACAGAGGAGGGGCAGAGGGAGGAGGAGCAGAGGAGGGGCAGAGGGAGGAGGAGCAGAGGAGGGAGGAGCAGAGAAGGAGGAGCAGAGGGAGTTGGGGCAGAGGGAGGAGAAGCCCTTTAACTCAGTTAGAGCTCACATGCTGAGCCTTCTACAGTGAGTGAGGACAGCACAACCACATTCATCTCCTCTGAAGACCCAACACACTGAACACAGATGTACAGTGTTTGGTAACACCAAGATGGCATCAACACACACACACACACACACACACACACACAAACCACACACCAGGAGGGAACTGTTCAACTGGATTAGCCTGTCCCTCACAAACGCACACTCTCCCTCCCCTCTTGAGCTTCCATTACTGCTTGTCACTGTGTTCAGAGTTCAGGTATGTGACTGGGGGTCTGCGGGGGGGGCGGCAGGGGTCTGCGAGGGGTGGCGAAGATCAGGGGGGGGCGGGGTCAGGTCGACAGGGTCAGAGCAGAGGGCACCGCAGGCTTCAGCCGCAAGCACGCATCACTAAGCCAGTCACTCAGTGCTTCCTCCCCGTGTCCTGTAGAAACACTGACATGAAACCTGCAGAGACATACTGCTACTGACACAGCGAGGAGGGAGGAAGAGATGGAGAGCGAACGAGAAAGAACAGAGGGAGGGAGAGAGAGACAAACAGAGGCAGAGAGAGAAAGGAAGAGAGCGTGCGAGCGAGAGAAGGCAGGGATCTGGGAGTCAGACAGACGGCAGGAGAGAGGGGAGGGAGAACTGCTGTTTTATGAGGGGGCTCCTTATTAGGAAGAGAAGAAAGACTGCAGGAGAGGGAGGGAGGGAGGGAGGGAGAGAGGAAGGGAGGGGGAGGGAGAGACTGAGGGAGGGGGTGCGAGAGAGAGTGGGGGGAGAAAGAAAGGGAGGGGGAGGGAGAGACTGAGGGAGGGGGTGCGAGAGAGGAAGGGAGGGGAAGGGATGGAGGTAGAGAGGAAGGGAGGGGTGAGGGTGAGACAAGGAGGGAGGTGTGAGGGAGAGAGGGGGTGACGGAGGGGGAGAGGTGAGGTAGAGAGGAAGGGAGGATGTGGGAGAGAGGAGGTGAAGGAGGGAGAGGGAAAGACAGGGAGGAGGGAAGCCACTGACTGTGACCAGCAGGGAATCCTCTGCTCCCAGTCAGACAGCAGTAGGTAAACCTATCAGTCAGACAGCAAACACACACACACACACACACACACACACACACACACACACACGCACGCACCCTGGCAGATACAGGGGAGGCCCTGATTACTGTGCTGTGAAGAGGTTCTGATAAACAGGATGAAAGAGGAATAACGTGGAGACTAAACCCTGTGGTGGAACTACCGTAAGATCGAAGACTGCTGATAATCTACCGCGCATCTCTTACGACCGACACTGTCCACGCTCACCATACATGCCTGGTCCCGCAGTCTGAAGCGGGTTTAAAACAATCAACGACGAGGCATCGTCTAATCTGGTTTGACAACACAGCACTGGATTGAGCGCCGTATGAATGTGGTAGCAGTGATGAAATTATGCCATTATGTAAATATCCTCTCCTTAACGGTATTAATAAGAGAGATAGTGGATCAAGTAAACCCATTGTGTCTCCATTTTAATGCGCTGGACCTGCGGCACCTCCACACAGCGCCATAATGTAGATCCTTATCAATACGGCCAGATAGTCTCCTCTTCAACACCTCTGTAAGACAGAGACACAACACAACCTAGCAGGTATAACACACCATCTTGCTAACCTGAAGAAACAGTTTGTGCTCCGACCCCCGGACCGCTATCGTAACTTGTCCAGCTGAGCTAATTAGCAAACCTGCTAGCTCTACTGCTGTGGGATTGTACGGATATTTCTAGAAGACGTAACCAGTAATAAGAGCTCTAATACATGGTATCACGGCATGGGAACATAGCTAGCTACAGGAGAAGTTATTACCCAGGCTTGTGTTAGTGGTGTTTCTGTAGCCGTTTTAGCTAGCTACCCGCAGAGACTAACGAGCAAACTGGACTGATGTTCTACTACAGGTCATCTCGCGCAGATTTTTTAATTCGTGACGTTAGTGACGTTTTTCCACTGCGACCAGAGAGAGCCGTTGAAAAAGAGCGGTATTTTTGCAACCAATCTAATAGATATAAACGGCCACCTTTCGCTGTGATTTAGCGGTTCATTGTAGGGTTGCTAACTGTCCCGAATTAGGCGGGACATCCCGCATCATGAACCTAATTGATTTGTCCCGTACAGGACCTCACTTGTCCTGGTTTCTTTACGACTGCGCTGATCTAACCACTGATACAACAACAGTGCTGATCATGACACTAGAATGATCACCGATACACGGTATTTTCACACAAAACCAGCCCACCTTTTGTCCCACAAAGTTGACAACCCTATTTTATTGACACAAAATAGGATGTTTGCATTTAATCGGGACGAAAATAGATTGGCTGTAGAAGGGTATTAAGTTTTATTTAAAACTTTGAAATTCAAATTTAGAAATACATTTTCACAAAAAGTGAAGTGAAACCATTTTTGTTCCGAAAAAAAATGGGACATTCGTTCACAAAGGAGAGAGAACAATCCCGTGATAACAGGGACAGAGGGCATCTTGAGAGCTGGGCCGAGAAAGCTGTCCTTTAGAGAACACCGTGACCCTCCACCCTCTAAAGAGAAGCGCCACAGCCCGACACCTGGGGTGAAGTCTGCCTAGTTTGATGGAGGACACCGAGAGAACAGGCTTCTAGCTCGATTAGATCCAGTCCAGTAAAAGCTAGTTTCCTGGTTCCATGTCGATTGGCAGTGTAAAGGAGTTTGTTTTGGTTTACATTGAGCTTTGCTGGAGTAGACGGGTGTCTTATGCATCGCTAAAGACGCGGTAGGCAAGAGAGCGGGGGGGGGGGGGGCATCACTAGAATGTATATTAAATTCGAATTTCTATTTGATGTCATCCACAAGTCCATGGGTTTTAATAAGCTTGTGTTTGGCTGTTTTGACAAGGCCAAAGAAGCCATTCTCGAATGCGCTTTCCTCGTCTTTCTCTGCGTTTCTATTTCATATTCACGGCATGCCTGTCTGACACACATCACCAGGCGAAGGGGAGGTGCGATTGGTGCATTAGACGAGTGAGATCTCACACGTGCAGTCTCTTGCTTTCTCCCTCTCTCTCTTCCTCTCCCTCTCTCTTCCTCTCCTTCCCTCCGTCTCCCTCTCCCTCCCTCCATCACACACACACACACACACACTCACTAAATTACAGCTGAGATATTGCCTTGACACAAAAGCAAATATGGAAGGAGAACAAAGGAGAAATGGTGAACAGGTTCAGACATTTCTCCTCTGAGGAAATACGGTTTCTAGAAAGAGGAAAGCGTGGCATTATTTTCCAAAATGGAGACGGCATAAGATCATTTCTGGTCAGCTAGCTTTCATCCCCCCCCACCCCCATGTCTCCCCTTCCTAACTCATACAACAGCAGGCTTGGGTGCATTTAAAAACAAGCTCTGCTATTTTTAGATCCAGGCTTTCTCCTCATCTGTACCCTCCCCCTCTAATCAGACTGCGTCTCACACTGGCTGTGTACAGTGCTGAGGAATTAAAAATTGATCAAGACGTTTCGCGCACTTGCAACGGTCGACTTGAAGAGATGCAGGTCCGTACAGGGAGAGCTGTTGCTTGGCAAAAAACCGTATGGTCCTCATCATCGTCACTAGAAAGCAAACTCTGTTTTCAGATTCCTACCGGAAAACCGACTGATGAGAATCTAAATCTAATCCATTTGTGGCTGTGTGTGTGTGTGTGTGTGTGTGTGTGTGCGTGCGCATCTGTGTGTGCGTCTGTGTGTGTGCGTGTGTGTGCACGTCTGTGTGTGCGTGTGTGCGTGCGCGTCTGTGTGTGTGCGCCTGGGCCATTAACATTCAGATTGAAAGGCCCAGCATGACTGGTCCAAAGCGCTCTCTCATTCCAATTCAAGTTCCCCTCTCTCTGGCAAATTCTTTCATTCTCTTAAAGGTGTTAATCACAGCAGAGCTCTCCATCACCAGGGACCATCGTCCCAGAAGCAGCAGAAACGCAGCCTTTCTCCCCGCTCCTGCCTCCCCTCTTTCCTATCTCCCCCCTCTCCTGTCTCCCCCCTCTCCTGTCTCCCCTCTTTATTGCCTCACCCTCTACTGTCTCCCCTCTCCTGCCCCCCTTCTCTCCTGTCTCCCCCCTCTCCTGTCTCCCCTCTTTATTG
>BROE01000004.1:576975-601975 GCA_036571765.1 Plecoglossus altivelis
CCCCCCTCTCCCCTGTCTCCCCAGCCTCTCTGTCTCTCTCTTTTTTTTTTTTCTTTTTTTTTTCTTTTTTCTCTCTCCCTTTTCCCCCTTCTCTCCTGTCTCCCCCCCCATTCTCACCATGATAACAATCTCCCCTCTTTATTGTATCTCCTCCTTCCTACTTGCATCCTCCCACTCTCCTGCCCCCCTTCTCTTCCTGTCTCCCCCCCTCTCCTGTCTCCACCTCTTTATTGCCTCACCCTCTACTGTCTCCCCTCTCCTGCCCCCCTTCTCTCCTGTCTCCCCCCTCTCCTGCCTCCCCTCTTTATTGTCTCCCCCTCTACTGTCTCCCCTCTCCTGCCCCCCTTCTCTCCTGTCTCCCCCCTCTTCCTGCTCCCTCTTTATTGTGTCTCCCTCTTATTTCTTCCCCCTCTACTGTCTCCCCTCTCTCTACTGTCCCCCTCTCTCCCCTCCCCACTCTCCTCCTCCCCTCTTTGATTGTCTCTCCCTCTACCTGTCTCCCTCTCTCCTGTCTCCCCCTCTCTCTTTTTTCTTTCTCTCTCTCCTGTCCTCTACACCTCCTGTTCTTCTCTCTCTCCTGTCCTGTCCTCCCCTCTCCTGTCTCCCCTCTCCCTCCTCCCCTATCTCTCCTGTCTTCCCCCTACTCCTGCCTCCCCTCTTTATTGTCTCCCCCTCTCCTATGTCTTCTGTATCCCCTCTTTCTCGTCTCCCCTGTCTTCTGCCTCCCCCTCTTCCTGCCTCCCCCCTGTCCTGCCTTCCCCCCTCTCCTGCCTCCCCCCTCTCTGCCCTCCCCCCTAGGCCCTGCCTCTCCTGTCCTCCCCCTACTATCGTCTCCACAATAAGAGCAAGCGAGAGAGAAAGCACCCTCTGCCCTTCCCAGGAGATCCGGCCAACCTCGTTCCACCAGTCCGGTCGTTTGTCCTCTCAGATTAAAGGAACCACACAGTTGAAATCTGCTTTACGGTTCCGCATTCACAACGCCGCACCAGTCCAGCCACTACCCCCCAGAGGCCCTTGTTGAGTGGGCCCTTGCAGGGCACCGAACACTTTACATCAAACGACAAGAGACACAAAACAGTGGCTCTTTTAAGTACGGAGAGACAGAGAGAGAGAGAGGGTAAGAGCAAAAAAGAGACAGAGAGAAAGACAAGAGACAGAAGGAGACAAGAGAGGTAAACAGCCGAAGAGAGAGAGGGAGAGAGAGAGAGGGTAAGAGCGAAAGAGAAACAGAGGGAGAGATAGAGAGAGAGAGGGAGAGAGAGAGAGGGTAAGAGCGAAAGAGAGACAGAGAGAAAGAAAGAGACGAGAGAGAGGGTAACAGCGAAGAGAGAGAGGGAGAGAGAGAGAGGGTAAGAGCGAAAGAGAAACAGAGGGAGAGAGAGAGAGAGAGAGGGTAAGAGCGAAAGAGAGACAGAGAGAAAGAAAGAGACGAGAGAGAGGGAGAGAGACGGAGGGAGAGAGAGAGAGAGAGAGAGAGAGGGTAAGAGCGAAAGAGAGACAGAGAGAAAGAAAGAGACGAGAGAGAGGGAGAGAGACAGAGGGAGAGAGAGAGAGAGAGAGAGAGGGTAAGAGCAAAAGAGAGACAGAGAGAGAGAGAAACAGACGAGAGAGAGGGTAAGAGAGAAAAAAAGAGAGAAAGAGAGAGGGAGGGTAAGAGGGAGAGAAAGAGGGAAGTGCTTCCTGATCACACACTAGCCACAGACTACACACAGTTCCAGCAGCACATCCCTCACCCAGCTAATCACGTTACCCTGAGATAGCGACAGGCTACAGCCTGGAAACATCTCCCCCTCCACACTGAGACCTGTCTGTCTGCCCGCCTGCTTGTCTGTGCTGCACCCCTGTAATGTGGTTAAGGCAGGCATTTATGGACAAGCTCTTTATACTGCATCTGGATTGGCCCTGGCCACTCGGCCCTGTTTGTCAGCCTGCCAAACAGCATATGAGCCCTAGTACAGTTATCTGAAGAAGCAGAATGCCTTCCACATTTTCACCAGTTGAAGCTTGCCAGCCAGCCAGCCAACCACTCCCAAGCAACCAGCCAGCCAACCAACCAACCACTCCCTAGCAGCCAGCCAACCAACCAACCACTCTCTGGCTCCCAATCAGCCAATCAGCCGGCCAACCACTCCCTAGCAGCCAGCCAGCCAACCACTACCATCCAGCGAGCCAGCAAAGCAAGCAAGCAACCAACCAATCACTCTCTGGCTCCCAATCAGCCAGCCAACCACTCCCAAGCAGGCAGCCAGTAAACCACTACCAACCAACCAGCCAGCCGGCAAATCAGCCTGCCAGCCAACCACACACATGCAAGCAACCAGTCAGCCAGCCACTCCCAAGCAATCAGCAAGCCATCCACTCCCAGCCAACCAGCCACATTTAGAGTATCATTACCACAACATGTTTCCTATCGATCTAGTCTGGGGACTGGGCACAGCCTAATCAAACAAAAAGCTTTGAAATTGGCCCTCTCGCTCAGACACGTAACTACTAAAAGGTGTCCTAGCCAGGCTCAGACAGAGAGGTGAGTGGAAAGATGCAGACAGGGCATCAAAGTACAGCAGCCCTGCTGCGAACCGCAAGAATACAAAAAAAAAAATATAAATATATATATAAATATATATATATATATATATATATATATAAATATATATATAAAGTACAGCCAGAGTCATTATCAGCAATTTCCCTGTCTAGCTTGGCTCTGTGTGTTTTCACGGTGCCTGGTGACAAGACTGAAACACAAATGTGGACTCCTGAGGGTCACAGGAGTGGATTAGGGGATCTGAGACGAGTGCCTCTAGTCTGCGCGCTGACATCACTAACCTGATGGCTCCAGCCCAACTGAGAGATGATGGGTAGAACCTAGACTGCTACACGTCATCTACACTGGGTTATTCATGAAGGATTTCAGATTTCTATCACAGGGTTACGCAACGCTCATATCCCCTCTAATCTGTTGTATCAACTGGAGATAGAAATTGGTGTCTGAATTAATCTGTACTTTGAGCTGTGATGAGTTTTATGAGGGAAGCGAGCCATGTTGAGGTTTGCTAGGTAGACCAGACACCTGCCTGTCACCCAGACCAAGGCTGGCAGGAGGAGGAGAGAGGAGCAGGAGGAGAGAGGGGCAGGAGGAGGAGGAGAGAGGGGCAGGAGGAGGACGAGAGGGGGGGGCAGGAGGAGGAGGAGGCAGGGCAGGGCAGGGCAGGAGGAGGAGACAGGGCAGGAGGAGGAGACGGGGGCAGGAGGAGGAGGAGGAGAGGGAGGCAGGAGGAGGAGAGAGGGGCAAGAGAAGGAGACGGAGGCAGGAGGAGGAGACAGGGGCAGGAGGAGGAGGAGAGGCAAGAGGAGGAGAGAGAGGGGGACAGGAGGAGGAGAGGGAGGCAGGAGGAGGAGAGAGGGGCAGGAGAAGGAGAGGGAGGCAGGAGGAGGCGAGAAGGGGGGCAGGAGGAGGAGAGGGAGGCAGGAGGAGGAGACGGGCAGGATGAGGAGACGGGGCAGGAGAAGGAGAGAGGGGCAGGATGAGGAGACGGGGCAGGAGGAGGAGAGAACTGGAGGATGGATACTGCGGTAAAGTCCTGCCCCCGCCAGTGATGCATTCTAGTCCCTGTTATGGAACCGGAGGGAGCTATTAAAGCCATCAATCAAGCAAGATCTGCCGCTGCAGCAAGGGCATCTGTGTACTGTACAAAGAAACCTCCAGAGACAGGTGTGGGGTGGGCCAAGGTGGGGGGGAGAGAGAGAGGCAGAGAGAGAATGAGAGAGAGGCAGAGAGAGAGACAGAGAGGCAGAGAGACCTCAGGAAATCCTTCTTCCAGTCATGAATAAGGCTTAGTAAGACCTACCTTCCTACCTCCCAACCCCAGGTCAGATCCAGGCTACAGCTTCATAGTCTAGACTACAGACATTCAGTGCAGTGACACGGGGGAGCCTACTGTAGGCTAGGACATATGATCGTCTAGGCCCTTGTAGCCTGCAGCTCTAGGTCATCCTACTCATGAAAGAACTGGACTTTTACGTTTTTAATGCTCTGTAATCTTCCAGAAAGACTATTGCTGCTACTTGGGTCATTCAAACAGCTCAAACATCTCTCTGCTTTGCATGTGATGTATATCCTGAGTGAAAGAAGGCCGTTCTGTCTGGTTCTTTAACACTTCAAACGTTCCTTTGCGTGACGTGGAACGCGTTGTGACAGAAACAGAACGTGAGACGAAGACGTCTTGTCAGAACAGGACTGAAGACACCTGTGCTTCTCTGACAGACGGGCGCTGCGTCACGATTCGCACACTATCCGTCCTAAACAGGATACGAAAACAGAATGAGTACGTCCCAAATCGTAGTATGTTGAAATGAGTATTCCAAAGATACTCGGATGGTCTACTTTTTCTGGTTAGAGTTGGAAGTGCAGATCGATGCACTCTAACGGCTTGTATTGCCCACAACTTATTGCACGCAGATGGGATATATACATATATATATATAAAAGAAACCAATCAAGTAATACATATGTGTATTTGTATGTATACAAATTTATATCTATATACAAGTAAAGGTTCCTTGATACGTTTTTGTTTAGTCCTTTTAACTTAACATATTTTTACTTATTTTATCATCAGTTTAGCTGTCATTGTAACACACATTATTATTGAACATGAACAACAGCAGCAGTCTCCTCATGAAAGACCTGCGTCTGGTAGAACGACTACGACGATGTGTTGCTTCTCTCTCCAAGTTGGTTGGATGCATTTTACTGTGGTGTACATTAAATGAGAGGGAATATATATATATAAAATGGGAACGGTAAATAATGTTATATTGATTTATTGGAATGAATGAAAAGTGAAATGCTTTGTTTAACGTGACGATACGTAACTAGGCAACAACGTTCTCTTCCGTTATATGACGTATTCGTACGATGTCTCAGAACGTGAATACTCTTTTGCTACATACTAAAAGTAGGTACTTTTCCATGACAAAAAAAGTACCTACTTTTAGTTTGTAGTATAAGTATGCGAATTGGGACGGAGCAAGAGACAACTTAGAGGGGAACAGAGCCTTCTGATTGGACGGGGGACGGAATCCTGCTGATTGGACGGGGGATGGAACCTGCTGATTGGACAGCGGAGAGGAAGGCGAAGAAGGAGGAGTTGGAAAAAGGGAAAACAACAGTGCTGGGATACCAAGTAAGGCAGTGAGGGGTGTGTGTGTACAGTGTGTGTGACAGATGGTATGGAGTGTGTGTGTGTGTACAGTGTGTGTGACAGATGGTATGGAGTGTGTGTGTGTACAGTGTGTGTGACAGAATGTATGGTGTGTGTGCGTGTGTGTGTGCATGTGAGTGTATAGTGTGTGTGCATGTGAGTGCATAGTGTGTGTGTCTATGGTGTGTGAGTGTTTATGTGAGTGTATAGTGTGTGTGTGTGTGTCTATGGTGTGTGTGTCTATGGTGTGTGAGTGTGCATATGAGTGTATAGTGTGTGTGTCTATGGTGTGTGAATGTGCATGCCAGTGTATAGTGTGTGTATGTGCATGTACATGTGCGTGTATAGTGTGTGTATGTGTACATGTGAGTGTGTAAAGTGTGTGTGTAAAGTGTGTGTGTTCCAGTTCACTGGAATTCCCCCTTCATCCTGACTGGCCCTTTAAAGCACTAGAGAGGACCAGGCCCCTTAGTTCCTCACAATAACTTCCCAGGCGGTGGGATTATCAAGGAGCAGAGTTCCTGCTGATCTCAGTCCTCACATCCCAGCCCTCCCTCACATCAGTGACCCACTCCTGTCTTCAAGCCCTTTCTGGCAGGGAAACACACCCGTTTGAACCAACTCCTGAATGGAACTCCGGTCAAATTAACAGTGACACAAACGTACGATAACTTCAAAGCGTGACTAATGCGTTGCGTTCACATTTAGGTAATACGAAATGTCGCTGCTAAATCAAAGTATGATGAGAAAATCCGATAAATACATACGAAAGGGGAGGTAAACATTCAGGAGACAATGCCCTTATGACTAATGAGGCGCCAGATCTTTGAATTCCCCCCATTATCCTGCTAATGGACCTGTGAAGAAGTCCTTCAGTCGGCATTACAGTCCCCGTGGAGAGAGAGAGAGACAGAGAGAGAGAGAGAGAGAGACATAGGAGGGGAGGGGGCCAGGGGCCAGGAGAGACCTGGTAGAGGCCCCCCACTTTATCCTTCTCTCTTCGCTTGACCGCCTCATTCAGGTTGATTTGTCATGCAAGTTTCCCCTCCCCTGCACACAAACACGTGCGAAGCACGAACACACACACACACACACACACACACACACACACACACACACACACACAGAGGTAAAGTTTAAAACAACAATGCACCTCTTAAAGGCCCAGCGCAGGCAGAGAGGAATGCCAGCTTGTGGACGTTGTTTGTAAACAGACGGGTGCTGCTGGAGTTCTAACACTGCAGCACATTCAACGTTCCCACAGTCAGACTCCGTATCATGACGGAACCTTCCACCAACAGAACCAACGGTGGAGGAACCTTCGATCGAGCTCAATAAGGCAGTAATAGAGGAGCGCACGTGCTTTCTTGAACACGATTCATTTGTCCACTGATTTTCAGACTGCACTCAGGAGCATTATAATTTGGCTGTTTGGCAATCAGGAGTTCCACCATACATCGTTAGCCCCAGCAGGGGTAAGCAGTGATCAGAGGGGCACTGCGGAGAGGAAACGACTACATCTACCCTCCTCCATGTTTACCACAGTCGTGAGTGGCAACCCACTCTGCTAACATGCTTACAGGACAAGAGAGAGACACAACAATGTGTGGACTTGAGAGTGGAGCGTAGGTCAGACCCATGTGCTTCATAAAGCACAACAGAGCGACTGGCCAACATGCCTCTCCAGGGTTGGGCCCTGGGGAACCGACCAATGGTGTCGAACCAGGAGGAAACAGGAAGCATGGTGTCAAATATCGGAGGGAATGTCGGATTGTGTGCGGAGGGGAAAGGGGATTGGTGGTTTCGAATCTTTCTGAATGTGGAAGGGAGGATGAGGAGTTGAGGACACAAGGCGTTGTGTCACACGCTGGTGCGTTCAGACAAACACACTCAGACAAACAACAACAACAACAACAACGAAGAAGACAAACATAAACAGCCAGCAGGTTTACACAGGCGAAGCACAGCAGAGCCCCAACTGCTTCACAAAGGCACATTTCAGCAGAGACATTTCAGCCGATTGAGAAATAAAGATGTCTTGCTCGGTGTCGATGTGTTCCAGATGCTGATGTCATTTTCATGTGGAAAATACAAAGACGACGAGGCCACAAATGATCCATCGACTGAGAGGAACCAAGGAAAAGTTCAACTGCAATAAGACGCAGTAAAACCAAAAGCTTAAGGCCTACAGCAGATTGCAACAAAGCACACAGCTGCATATTCAGGCTGTGTGTGTGTGTGTGTGTGTGTGTGTGTGTGTGTGTGTGTGTGTGTGTGTGTGTGTGTGTGTGTGTGTGTGTGTGTGTGTGTGTGTGATCACATTAGACCAGCCTCTAGAGTTGGTCTGACAATGGAGGCAGAAGACCACTTGTTAGCTTAGAATCAGTACGCTGTGGTGGTTGTGGCACATTTAGCCTGCAGTAATAGGATTGTACTGTTTCATTGATATTTGGGCTACAAATGCGACTAGAAGACTAGATAATTAACTCCTTCGATCCCTGTATGTGCAACATCCACTAACATACGCCGACCGAACTTTTAGATTTTTCATCCTTTGTTTGATACAACGATTCCACAGGTATCAGGGAGAACAAGAGCGTGCACGGAGAACACATATCAATGGGTGGTATTGGATCGTGGTTAATGGACGGTGGAAAGTGGGCCAAATACAGAAAACTGGTGATTTAACGTATGGAGGGTGGGTGGGAGGGGAGGTGTATATCGTACACCGCCCTAGAATGGAGAGCGAAACAGAAAACAAAGCCAACATGTGAGGTGTATGTTGCAAACGGCGGGCAGAACCGTGCATGATGCTGCAGACTGTGTCACAACGTGACATCGTGACTATGTAAACACCCTCGACTGTTGCTGTTGTTCAATTTAGATGCATTCAAAAGATGTAGTATCGGTGATGTTTCTCGTGATGTGTATGTTCAAGCCACACCGCGTGGCAGTATCTTACTGTACCGAGCTGCAGTGTGACCGTAATCTGAATTGAAAGAACCAAAGCGGTTTAGATTACCTGCTGGTGTTGCACCGAATATCCGAACCACTGGTACTTTCTTCACATCGCTCTCTCTGAATTCAGAGTAACATACGTCCAAGTCTTTGATGGGATTCGCTATGTAATAGTCTGCGGTAACGATGCGGACAGCAAACATGACTGCTGAGAAAACTAGGAACGCGCGTCAGGCACAAATTGGGGCAACATTCAATAATAAAACAACAACAAAAAAAGGCGATTATCTTCTTTGAAATCCCATGTTGGTAAAGTCCTGCTTTTTTCAGCGAGGGGGCGTCAGAAATTGTCCCATGTTTTTTTTTAGCAAGCTCACTGGCAGGCTAGCTAAATATGAGTAATCCGAGCTTCAGCTGTTGAGTCCATACTGTCTTCACACAGGCTAGGTGGCTAAAGGTTCGGTCTGTTATGACAACCCGTCCAGTCTTCAATATTTTAAACTCTGAAACTCGCAGCTCCAAGAAATATCATTTTAGAAGAACACTGAGCCACCATAATGGGTAGGCTATCATCGATATAGCCATGCCTTGCAAACTAACGCCGTAAAACTGACTGGTAAAACAAATCAATTCTTCCAAATTTCGCATGAGGTGCGACTGTGCAAACACTGTTGTTGCTTGTCCTGAAAATATTCCACTAGACTGTGTCATTAATCCGACAAGCAGTGAAGCACGTCTTCGGTTTGGCTTGCAAAGAAGATTGTCTGGAACAGAAAATCAAGTGTGGCAGAGATTCTCGGGAGTTTTCATCCGCGCCCCCATTGCCTGTGAGCTGTCACATAGGCGCGACTACACTTCTTTTCCCCCGAAGATCTACACGTAGTTAACGGCACTTTATGATAAGCATAATCAATACCGGGTTTCTTCAGTAAGACATCTTTTGTCCTTTACCGACACTAACTAGGAAACTTCCTCGCTAGCTGCTGACACTGCCGCATTCTCAGCACACACACACGGGTCAGAGGAGTCATGATGGTCGAGTCTACTGCTGCACGAACCACCACCATGTCTCGTTTGTCATTGGCTCCTAGACAAGGAAGTCTACGTTTCATTGGTGGGTATATCCCAATGCATGCCTGGATGTTTTGTTCCGTCTGTGTTTCTTCACTTCGTTTAGTTATGCTGGGTCACCCCGCGGTGAAACCGTACGCCGATGTTATGGCGGCAGCCACCAGTAAAAGTCAAACATGCTCGCGAAATATATACGTAGATTGTATTAACCGTTAGATTATTATGTTTAGTTATTGTGAATAGACATGGATTTAAATAATACACATGAAGGCTATGACACATTTTTCTATTGTGTTTTTACTGGGCAATATTGTGGTTCGCTAGTGTAGTGTAATGTAACCTGTAATCTGTTGCTTGTAATTTGCTACAATTGCAGATACAATGCCACAAGACAACGTTATGCTCATAGACAGATATGTTCAATTTGTGATCACAAAAACAATACAACAAAACAAAAGAATCAATTTTCTATGCTTACAAAATAATGTACATTGTTATGCATTTGCATAAAGTGTTTAGAATTGAATGTTTCTGGAACACTGTTCAACGTGGATTTCCATGGTACATTTGTAGATGTGCTGTTCATTCAGTTTTCTTTTTTATTGAACGGGCGATGAACCTTTTCAAATAGCCACCCCACTGGAGATTTCACGCCCGACGGCTCGCTGACGATGAAAAGTATTTCATTAGCATTTCATGGCGATGGAGTGGGAACGTGTGTACGGGAGAGTGTACTCTGACCTTGAGTGACAGATCGGCCTTTCTCTCTGACGCTATCAGGAGGGCGCGAGAAACTATCCAACAGACAAGTGAATCTCCGCGAGAGACGTGGCCACGTCTGTTACCATGAGCGTGGGTTTAGGGGGTGTAGGTGCAAGGTACTATCCCACACCAATATTTTAAGAGGACAAAATTGAATTGTCCCCACCAATATTTTGGCAAACTCCTTTGTGCTGCTACGTAAAGAGTGGAGGAGATGGGAGAGGATGTCCACACCAAAGCTGAGACCAAACTTAAGGTGTTACACAAGCACGGTATCAGATTATAGCTTTGAGACTGGGGGCCTCTTCACTCCTACCACACCTGCATCAATAATGAACTATAACTTCCAAGGACCTGTCCTCAGAAACTCGTTTTTTTGTCTTTATCTTGACGCACAGCCCAGTTTCCCCTGTTAATCAATCACTCCCCTTACTGATAAGATGACACTTACGGCGCTCTTGTTCCGCTTACACACAGCCCCAAGAAATTGTCTTTCTTTCACCCTCATTCTAACAGACACGGCAGCACAAATGTGGTTCTTTTGGACTATCCAGATAAGACTCACTCAAGTGCAGTGACAGGGTTGGAACAATCACTAAAGCAGCGAATTTACGAGTTCAGGAAACTCTGGGTGTAGTTAGGGGGCCCCTGTTTAGCATCAACAGACTTTTAAAAACGTTCCAGGTCTCTTGGCAGGACTCTTCCACACCAGCAAGGACAAGGTAGATATATCCAACAGATCGTTCACTGGTGATAAGGCTTGATCAAATAACCCTGATATTGAAGCCATTACTGACGATAGAGCGAATCTGTTTTAGCGCAAGTGAGCAGGAAGCTTTTCCAGCAACTGCTTCAGGTTTCCAGGCAAGATGATGGATGTGTCGCTGACAGGCCTTTTGCTGGCTCACGGTCAAATCTAAATTACTAGTGTGCCTACAGAAGTTAAATATATGCCTTTGCGCAAAAAAATAACTCAATAAATGGAGAAATGTTTAAAACAGTGGAGGTTTATAAACAGTGTTTATAATTAAGAAATTGGTTACACTGAATATTCGAAATAATGAAGGAGATTGTAACTCATTGTAAACGAAGAATGTAATCATTTGATAGCTAACACAGCCACCGTGTGGTTAAAGGACTGTACTACAGATTCTAATTGAATACTTGGCGACTTTGAAACCGAATTCTCATTTGATATAGCTCGCAGAAAAGCAGAAATACATTTGATTTGCAGGGAATGACAAGCGACTTGTCTCAAGAAGAGACGAGAGACGAGCGCACGACGAGAGCTAAGGGCAGAGCCGCGTCAAAAGCGAAATTCAGAGAGGCCGCATAGTTATCGTCAGGTCCTTGCCAAGGGGCGGAGGGATGTACCGTTCCTCCCTCAGCAGACGGAGCAGGAGGTCATTACTGTCGTCAGGCCAACGGTAGATCCTGGTGGTCTGGAGCCAGGACGGGACATGCCTCTGAAAGAATCAAACCAGGGACGTACTGTCTTATAGCGTGTGCTGAGACAGTAAGCTCTTCACGCGATCCCAACGTGGCCCTGTCACGTGCTCACCTTGTTGACGTTGGGAAACAGGACAGGAACCAACCGGTAGTTGAGACATCGCTGTTGGATGAACTCGTTTTGGATCTGAGGGAAAAAGAGATGGTCAGTTTGGATGCTGTACACACACACACACACACACACACACACACACACACACACACACACACAGCCTGAATATGCAGCTGTGTGCTTTGTTGCAATCTGTTGTAGGCCTTAAGCTTTTGGTTTTACTGCAGCCATATCCAAACTTAAACAAGAAACACAATTTCCTCATACACACACACACACACACTCATACACACACACACACACACACACACACACACACATTCGTTTTTCCAGTCAAAGCAATCGTGTTCTGATGCCTGTTAAAGACACACTAACAGTGTGGAACATGTGTTATGTCCATCCTACCTGAGTATGGATGTATTTGGTGTGAAGCCCATGTTCATCAACACCATCTCCCTCCACATCTGCCTTGTATTTGGGACTGATGACCACGATGATCAACACGGATTTCTGCAATACAACATCTTAGATCACTCTGAATCCACTGCAGGCAAACGGTTTACGTCTCCCTGTTTAAACTTACATCTTTTAAATATCTGTCCATCCATTTGTTGATGTCCATTGTCCTAATGGAACTTTCGAATATGTCAATCTGATGAAAGGAGAGTACGATTTAAACTTTGCATTTCTCAACAATGTAAACGGAAAAACATTCTGTATGTTTTTCTCACTAACAGCTGGTTTGAAGCCGTGGTTGATCAAAAACGACGCAAATTTAGGTATCTCCTTGTGTGTGTCCACAGAATATGTGATGAAAACATTTCCTGCAGAGAGGGAGAAGGGAAGGAGACCTTGTGACGCTGTACAAAAGCCATCACCTGTGTGTTCCTAATGGATTTTCTACGGAGGTTCCTTACTGCAATGTTCAGGTAGACAGATGGTTTTCTTAATCTCCTGTGTAGTGACTCCTGAGTGTCCACAGCACGGAGGACCAGGGAGGGAGGGAACCACACTGACCTCACTCATCACTTGCCTGGGGGGGGGCGCACCCTGGGGAGGGTTCATCCTGGGGGGTCGTGAGCCCTCCTGACCCCTGGGCCTGCTGTGTGTGGCCAGGGGCCTGGAGACCAACACAGAGGAACACAGGGGGAACTATGTTTACCGTTTGGGAACCGCCATACTGTCTCCGGTGCTAGTCTGAATGAAGCCTTTTGCTGTACCTGGCCGAAGGGCGATGGTGGTTGTCCTGTGGGTGGATGTAGTGATGGTGCTCCGTACATCCATGACATGCTGGGTGTGGAGAAGGCTGGCAGGGGTGGTGTCTCTGATGTGGGACATCCACTGGGCTGATCCCTGTAAGAGGTATAAGAGGTCAAGTAAAACACAGCCAAGGTTTAGATTACCAACCAAAAAAACCACACTCAATTTGAATCCAGTTAGAGCATGGACTGTGTTTTGTGCCACATCAACAGCAAGTACAAAAATTCACAGCGCAAAAGGCAATAGATTACTCACATTTAAAAGGCTGTACTGGTTGACGTGGCAAGTTGTCGCAATTAGATTGCAGCGATAAAGGGAGCTCTAAGCTTTCTGCTCCGTCTACAGTGTGTTCCTCTGGACGAACGGGACATAGCGGGTAGTTTTCTGCTTCCATCCCGTAAGCCCAAGACTCTTCCTGGTGCTGACCCCTCTGGTGGCTGTGTGACCTTGGGTGGGCAGGGTACACAGGGTCAGGCCTGTGGAGAAGGGGTGAAGGCTGGTCCCTCCAAGGTAGGACATCGGCTCTCAACTGGGACTGGCTCACGTTCCCACCCAGGGAGGGTGTCTCACGAGTGTCATGGAGTTCAGACCGACCCAAGCCTGTGTCGTCGAACGTCTCCTCAGGGGTTAGTCTGTTCCGCTCGCTGGGTCTCTCCGAGGGCCCAGAGCACCGCTGGCAGGAAGGGAGCCACTCTTGGTCCATGGATGATGATGTCATGGACTCGTCGTTTTCCACAGGAATGCTTTTGTGCGTGCAGCAACCTGGTAGCAACGCAAAAGAAACAATGTTTTTTTGGGGGTGAAAAGACACGCTGAGAGGTTGATGGGACTTGAAGGCTGACATTTTTTCATGCTGTGATTTTGTATTCTGCAATTTTAAGGAAACAACTAACTGAAACCTTACCTGTGAAGGAGTCCATTGTTCCTGTGTGTCGAAAGAAAAACGAACACGAACACACACAGACACACACAGACACACACAGACACACACAGACACACACACACACACACAAAACATAATATAAATTCCGGAAATTACATTTGTGGCCTTAAAGAATGTGGTGTCGTAACAACAGTCTTGTCAATGCTCTCAATTTCAGTCATCTATTAACAACTAAAGGTAATCTTTGATTCCTGTGAGTTATACTGTGAAACACCAACAAGCTTATCTATAAATCATTAACTACAGCTCTTGAACTTTAATGTCACAAAGTACCAAAGGTCACACGAATAGGACTAAATTGTCAATCACAAAAGCAACGCCCAATTATTCCCAACAAGCTCTCTCCTTATCCAGTTTGGTCGACCTACCACGAAGAGGAACATACTGTAGCGATACCTCATAATCAAACAAAGAAACAGTCGTTCGGTGATCGTTACCTAGAGCACAGACTTCGCTACACCTACCTGAGAGTATGAATGTGAAGAACGAAAGCAGCTTCTGGAAAAGCAGGAAGTGTTCCCACTGTTTTTGTTCACGAGGAAGAGATCTTGTACAAAGCAGGCAGGTCTTGCGTTTTATGCAAATAATGTGGGACATCCAATCCCAGGTCAGCCTATCAGGTTGTGGTTTGTACACAGAAGCCATTTTGTCAGTTGATGTCTTGGAATTTGAAGAACTAACCATACTGCTTGACTGAGGTTACATCTGTATGACTGTGATTAAACATGCAGTAAGACTTTCTGTGCTGGCAGTGTTTTAACAAAGCTGTAAAAAGGTAGCAAATACTAATTACAGATACAGGGGGAATACCTGCCTGCGGTAAGGAGAGTTATAATAAAATGAAGTTACATTCAAATGATTTGGAAGCAGTTTTGCTTGTCTAAAAACAATACATTCATGCAACTGACTGACTCAAGCGTACAGTGTTTTTTTTTTACAGGAGTTAGTTAGACTTCCGCGAAAAACAGGTTTTTATCATTCTAACTAAAGCGTGACGCTATTTCAAAAGTGCCGCAGCCTTTCAGCGCATGAACCTTAGTTCAACATTCAATCTCCCCCCCTCCCCCCCGTCTCTACTGGGTTTGTTTAAGGTGGGTCAGAACCACAGCAACCGGATCCGGGGCCGGCGGTTGCTTTTTGTGCACGGAGAAGATCTTCATGGTGGTGTGTGTGAAGAAGGACCCCAGCTCTCGAGTTCTGGCCGTGCACGTGAGCACGTGCACGAGCTCCTGCCGGAAGGCTTGGCTCACCACGCAGTAGAGGAGGAAGTTGGTAGCGGAGTTGAGGTTTTGCAGCATGTTAGCCACATCGCTAACCACGTTGATGATCATCCCGTAGTCGTTCCTGTCAAAGCCCTTGTAGTTGTACGCGGTGCGCAGGATGCAGTAGGTGACGAAACGTGGCAAGCTCAGAACCACGAAGGTGATCGACACGGTTCCTAACAGGAAGATGGTTCTCCTCACCAGACACCGGGTGCTCCTCCCTCTCATGGCCCTGCTCTCCTCCTCTGTGAACAGCCGGCTGGCGCGGCTGAGATGCCAGGCGATCAGAGAGTTGAAGAGGATGACCAGGACGATGGGAACCCCTCCGGACAGGAAGGTGGTGACCCACACCAACGCGGTGGTGTACGTAGCATCCCTGTAGACACACCTGGGTAACTCCACCTCCTCTCCCTGCACCGTCACGTTCACGGTGGACACCACGTTGATCCAGCTCATGGGGATGGACGCCAGGGTGGAGATGAAAATGATAGCCAAGCAGGTGAGCCGGGTGACGCGAGTCTGAGAAAAATGCTGCTTAGCTTTGTTGCTGCTGAGAACCAGGTAGCGTTCGATAGTAAACACGACCACGATCCAGGAGGAACAGCAGAGGGAGCTGTACTGTAGGAAACCCAGGATGTTGCACCATGGGTACGAGTGCCAGAAGGGTTGCAGCATCCAGAAAGTGAGTGTGAGGTCTACCAGGTTCACCCACACCAGGTAGCAGGCGTCTACGATGGCCAGGCAGCTCAGGTAGATGACTGCCGTGTTGGACATCCCACACTTACGGAAGCAGATCATGTAGAATGTGAACAGGTTGGCTTCGGAGAACGGATGGGAACGACGGCAGAACAGAAAGGTTTTTAGTTACTTCGGATTTCAATTTCACGTGAGTGTGTGCACGTGAGTGTGTGCACGTGAGTGTGTGCACGAGTGTAGTTAAGAGACCAGATTTAATCATGATCAAATCAAAAATGTGCGTGTTTTAAAAACAAATATAGAAAAAAGAAGTACACAAACCTGGTATACCCAAAATGCATAGTAATGGGTAGTAGATCTTTTGAATTGTGACGAACACACTAGCCCCTTCCATGTTTCAGTGACTGGCAGGTAATAACAGACATGCCCATGCCTGTAACAAACCCATTAGGAAACTCAATGTGATGCCAGTGTTGATAGAGAAAGTGTTGTAAAAAAAAAAAATCAAAAAAACAAATATGGACTGAAGCAAAAAGGTTTCATCATAGATTAGAAAGGTCACATCCGTGGTCCAAAAACTCAATATTTCTTTTCCACTATTAGGAGCCATTTCAATGACATAACTACTTTGGGATGTGTAGACTGACTTCTATGTTAGTCTAGGCTAACAATTAGAGTAAGATGTTTCGAGTAACATTTATGTTAGTAACATTTACTGATAACATGTTACATTTATGTAAAGTTTTTATTAGTAAAATGTTACTAATGTTTATGTTAGTTCATTTGAACTCATTATTCACTCAAGTAGAAGGATAAATACTCATGTTTAAAACGATTTAAAAATACACGCACAAACAACTCAAAATGTCCACACCCCAAAATAAAGAAATACTTTTTTCTTTTTTTCAAAGCAATTTTTCCAAAACAATGTTTTTCAAACCTTTATTTTTCCTACCTTTAAGAAGCTTTCAAAACGGGTTTAAATTGGTTTTAAACCTTCGCAAACTTTTCTTTCCAAAAACCTTTTTTCCCGTTGGTTTTGTAGAAGCAAAACTGAAGCTAAGTACATGTGTCATCAGGGTCTAAACCAGCCCACACATACTGTAAGTAAGATCAAATAAGAGCTTAATGACCATTTTATGCTTTAAGTGCCATGGTAATGACAAACATAGATGAGGAAACATTGAAATGTTATCTTCATTATACGTACAGTATGTGTCTAATGGCTTTACTTAGAGGTAGGAGACAAGAAAAAGACTTGACCTAAATCAAAAACTGTTTTATGTGATTTCCAAATCACCTCCAATACCAAAACTCAGTTTAAATTCAGATATTATGAATTGTTAACAAGATCCAAAGTATTTATATCTCCTATATTACATCTTATACTGTAAATGATTAATTAAACACAAAAATCTTTCAAGTACAGCTGAAATGTTCACGTTTTTTTTTAATTTTTTTTTTACAGATCTTCAGTTTAGCAATACAAGATCAAACGAACTATCAAAATAAACAAACATTGTTACGGCTGTCGAGGAAACAGAGATGACTTACAGTCGCAGGCATGCTGTTGTCATGGACCCCCAGAGCAGGCGGTAAGCAGGCGGTAAGCAGTCGGGAAGTGTTGAACACAGGACAGGAGCGAGGGGAGGTGATGACATGGAAGATCTTCTGGTGAACTCTGAGAAGGAGGAGGAGGAGGAGGAGGGCTCCTGTCCAGGTGTCACGTCACTCTAAGTGTCAGGAAACACAGGAAGCCAGACACCTGCTGCAACACGACAGGTCACACACACACACACACACTCACACACACACACACACTTGGGCCAAAATGCACCATCACAGATTAATAGATTCACCTAGCGCGACGTGACGTTGTGTTTTTCATGTGGATTCTATGATGGTGGACTACAGGTGATTTGGTAGTGGTGGAGGAGGTGGTGGTGGAGGTGGTGGTGGTGGAGGGGATGGTGGAGGTGGTGAAGGAGGTGGTGGAGCAGGTGGTGGTGGTGGTGGAGGGGATGGTGGTGGAGGAGGTGGTGGTGGTGGTGGTGGAGGGGATGGTGGAGGTGGTGGAGGGGATGGTGGTGGAGGGGATGGTGGTGGAGGAGGTGGTGGTGGTGGTGAGGAGTTCGACCTGTTTGGTGACATCGTTCATTCAGGACCTCTACGCTGTTTTCCAGTGTTGGTTAACACTCCCTCTTCTGGTTGCCCTTGGTATTACAACGACACCACAATCTCATTCCATTAATCCACCAAAACCAAGTCCATTTACTGGATTAATGATCAGATTTTCTTTTCTAAATCTGCTTTTTGACAACCTGTGCAGCCAGGAGATGTTGTGGGTTCTTCCTTCAGCATGTGAGATTAAACACCTCCCAAAAATGTTGGTTGAGAAATCCGAAACGTAAAGAAGACCAAGTGCAAGAGTGTAGTGTCTCATCATGACCCTGAGAACACAGCGAGGGAACACAGAACCGTTCCAACGTGGAACTGCTAAAAGAACACAGACTTGAAGTGTCTTGGAAAGAGTGTAAAATGTTTATTGTTCATTTTGAATTTCAACTGCCAAGTCACTGAGTTAACAAAACGGTAAGTAAAAAACAAAAAAAACAAAAGAGAAAATGAAGAAATACACAAGGGATGTTACTGACACTTTCAAAACACTTAGCTGTGAAACTGAGTTATAACAAGGAGGTACTGATGAACATAAAACCAAACCTTGGACCAAAGACCACAGTTCGTTTAGACAAGGCTAACCTTTTTCTCCACCTGCCACACCAGTGTCTAAGTAACATTCCATCATACAGTACAAACAAATCCTTAAAAAATAATCTATCAAGTCAGGTTAAATTAAACATACTCTGTC
Organism: Plecoglossus altivelis; assembly: GCA_036571765.1. Classification (NCBI taxonomy): domain Eukaryota; kingdom Metazoa; phylum Chordata; class Actinopteri; order Osmeriformes; family Plecoglossidae; genus Plecoglossus; species Plecoglossus altivelis. The sequence continues at coordinate 595,562 of BROE01000004.1, forward strand.
AAAGAAAACAGAAATATTCATGTCAGTTCAACATAAAAGATCAGAGGGAAAAGATCTAGGAATGAAATTGAGGAGGAACTATCAGGAGGTGCTGTGTATCCAGGCAGAGTGAGGGACATATTTAGGAGGTGCACACGCATTGGGAATGTGCCATAGTCCACTTTCAGGGAGACGAAACCCACTAGAACTTTCCTACTCCTACCTAAATAAGGGCCGTAACAAGCGTAAGGATATCTGTTAAAATGTTGTTTTTTGTATTCAGGTTAAAATAAGACTATGAAACGCAGACAAACATTTCTCTCTGTTCTTAAATAAACTTCCGTTCTTTAAGCACACGTCTTTTCTAAGTTGGAAATCTTTTTCTTGTATTTTTTTGTTGTTATTTTTTATTAAATTTTTTTAACCAAATATTGACTTTTCTTAAAATCTTGTATGCGAGAAGAGATATGTTCAAAAGTACAATTCTTATACATTTGGCTGTAATTACAAAATGTAACATACATCATTTGTAAAACAACTTTGTTACAGCATCAGCCTAATACCTATGACTTGGAGGAGGGCGAAGCAGTTTCTCGTGGAAGCGCCAAAAAATGGCGTGAAATCAAACTACCTAGACAGGAGAGGCAGAATAAGACAGAAAAGTGTGTGAACGTGTCTGAGGCTCACTTGAATATCTATCAGCATCTTAAGCAAACTAAGTTTTAAAACACTGAAGCCATGAATGAGGGTGACATCTTTTTTTTTGTCGGTCTTTTTTATGTAATGTACAAAACTGGCGAACTAAGAGCGTCGGTTGGCCTACGTGACTGTTTTGGGTTGATAGTAACCGACTCTCAGGTTGCTTTCAAAATGGTTTTCTTCGCTAACTATTCTTTCTCATCATCATCATCATCATCATCATCATCATTGTGTTGAAGAAGATTAGTCAAAACGTTGTAACAAAAAAGAAACAAAGATAAAATCTAAAGCAAACAAACCTTTCATATTTACACACAATACAGGCATTGCATCATCACATTATCCATCATTCATACCTTCTTATACAACTCCATTTCACCCAATCTCAAATCATTCACGCACACGCACACGCACGCACACACACATGCACGCACACACACATGCACGCACGCACATATGCACGCACGCACACATGCACGCACACACGCACGCACGCACACACACACGCACGCACACACCCACACATGCACGCACACACACATGCACGCACACACCCACACATGCACGCACACACCCACACATGCACGCACACACACACACATGCACGCACACACACACACACACAAACTCCTAAAAGTCCAACTCAGGGTTGGCCCAGTATGTTGGATGCTATAGAGAGCTGAGATGCTGTTTGGCTGAGGCGATGCTGCATGGTCCTATGTGTACAGGCAAAAGATCCCAGCCCAGCCTAGCCGAGTCCAGCCTAGCCTAACCTAGCCTAGCCTAGCCGAGTCCAGCCTAGCCTAGCCTAGCCTAGCCTAGCCGAGTCCAGCCTAGCCTAGGCGAGTCCAGCCCAGCCCAGCCCAGCCTAGCCTAGCCTACTCCAGCCTAGCCTAGCCCAGTCCAGCCCAGCCCAGCGAAGAGTCTACAGGTTGTCCCCTGGCTGGTACTGGGGTTCGGTGGCAGTAAAGTAATCCTCCAGGAAGGCTTGCAGGTACTCAAAGGTGGGTCGCTCCTCTGCGTCCTTCTTCCAGCACTGCACCATGAGCTCATGCAGGGAGGAGGGGCAGTCCTGAGGGCAGGGCATCCTGTAGCCTCGCTCCACCTGCTCCAGCACCTCGCGGTTATTCATACCTGGGTGCACACACACACACACACACACACACACAGTCAAGTTGGGGAGTACATTAGAGGCTGTCCCATGAAGGGGAAAGCTTTTGGCTCTGGGATCTTAATCGTCGGAACTCTGACTTTCAAAGCTCAACTAAGTGTAACTGCACAACATCATCATCATCATCATCATCATCATCATTTTCATGAAAGATTCCACAAGTCAACAAGAATCCAACAAGGATTAACTGAGGACATCGTTCTCACAGCTATATAGGCTGTCTGAGGCTGCTATGACATCATTCTATCAGCCCAGAAGCTGTCTGAAGCTGGGATCTCCTCCAGTCAGTCTCTACACAGCAGGATCGTTTTGCCACAGCTTTTCCTCAGCTCAGCCACGCCCAGCCCAGCAAAGCCACACCCATCCCAGCCTGACCACACCCAGCCCAGCCCACCCTGGCCTGGCCACGCCTACCCCAGCCACACCCAGCAAAGCCATGCCCAGCCCAGCCACACCCAGCGCAGCAAAGCCACACCCAGCCCAGCACAGGCCATCTGGAGAAACATGTGTTTGTCCTCACTGCCTCAACACTACTCCCACCCACCACCTCAGCCCAGCCCAGCCCAGCCCAGCCCTGCCCTAGCCCCAGCCCTGGCCCCAACCCCTGCCCCAGCCCTGCCCAGGCCCCAGCCTCAACTCTAGTCTTCACACAGATGAAAGGTTCTCTTATTCTGGCATGACATTAAAGCCACTTGAACCACAGAAGATCCTTTTTTTCTTTTACTTTCAGCAGCTACTTATTGCAAATCCACTTCTAACTCAATCCCCTCATCGACACAGTGAATAACACTCATCCCCCATTAACCAGACGACCAGATCGACCCCCCTGCTGTGCTCCACAGCCTTATGGTCCCCCCACCCCTCCCCCCCTGCAGGTAACCCCCTGCCTCTCCGTCACCTGGGTAGGGCACTCTGCCTTTGGTGACCAGTTCCGTCAGCAGGATACCAAAGGACCACACGTCTGATTTGATGGTAAACTTCCCGTACAGAGCGGCTTCTGGGGCCGTCCACTTGATGGGAAACTTGGCGCCTGCAACGAAAAAAAAAAGAGAGTTTGGAAAATATGAGTAGGCGAGATTGACATCAACGGATGAATATGTTTATTGTCTGGTGAAGTGGGTGTATCCCTGCGTGTCTTGACCTCGTGTTTGGTGGAAAGATGCAGAGAGTGTGTCTTTGGAGACAACTGAGGGCTGTTTCGGAAATAAGGGCCAGTCATGCTGCGATACAGTGTTCTTCCATTATGTTGGCCAATCGGGGAGTGTGTGTGAGTGAGAGAGAGACATAGAGGGAGACAGAGAGAGAGAGAGAGAGAGAGAGACAGAGAGAAAGGGAGGGGGACAAAAAGAGAGAGACACACAGAAAGGGAGAGAGATACAGACAAAGAGAGAGAGGGAGAGGGAGAGAGAAAGAAAGAAAGAGAGACATAGAAAGGGGTAGAGAAAGGGCGAGACACAGAGAAAGAGACGCAGAGAGAGGGACGGAGACAGAGAGACAGCAAGAGAGAGAGAGAGACAGCAAGAGAGAGAGAGACAGCAAGAGAGAGAGAGAGAGACAGCAAGAGAGAGAGACAGCAAGAGAGAGAGACACAGATCAGTTCCTACCTTGCCGAGCCGTGTATTCATTATCTTCTATTAGCCTAGCCAATCCAAAGTCAGCGATCTTGCAGACCAGGTTGTTCCCAACCAGGATGTTGGCTGAGCGCAGGTCTCTGTGGATATAGTTCATCCTCTCAATGTACGCCATGCCGGCCGCCACCTGGAACACACACACACACACACACACACACACACACACACACACAGAGAGAGAGAGAGATAAAGTACAGTTTAAGAGCAATAAAAACAAAATCTTTCAACTTCAGGGCTTCTAACTTTATTGACGTCAAAGAGAGGTCAGTTATATAAACAGAACAGATAGATATTTCGATCTAAAAAAAAAACTTCAGTACGAACCTGGGCTGCCATGTCAACTAGGTTAGGTAACTTCAAGCCTCGTCCCTCACCATCCTTGAGGAATTCCAAGAGGCTTCCTAAACACACACACCGCACACACACACACGCACACGCACACACACACACACACACACACACACACACACACACACAGAGACGCACACAGCAGTGTCATCAGCATCTAGCTCAGCATTCACTGTCAGATGTCTGTCTGAATCTGAACTGACAATGTTCACTGGCCATGTGGGATTCCCTGCATTCCAGAAACACAAGAATGCACATAAATTGTCCCATGTCTGTTCTCCCTGTACTTAATATGCATTCTTAGATCTGAGAATGCTCTCATGTGGTGCTCTTAAATGTCAGTCTCTTGCCAGGATGTTTGTTGGGTAAATATAAGCATTCGTTAATGTCGGGGGGATGAATTCCACACCATAAAAAAACTAAACAAAGAACAGCCATACATATCCAAGTGTTCTGTGATTTCACTGGCCTGTTAGATGAATGTTTTGACAGGTTTCACAAATGGAACTTGATGTTCTTGGTCGAGAGAGTGATTCTGGCTGTGTTGCTTCTGCTGCACATTCTTACTGGAAAAGCCTGCGCTGGAAATAAGCTGTGTGTGTGCTTATGAATCTGTGTGTATACCGAACAAGTGTGTCTATGTTTGTATTTGTGTGTGTGTATATATATATATATGTTTGTATTTCTGTGTGTGTGTGTGTGTGTGTGCGTTTAATATGTCTGTGTTTGTGTTCATTTTTGTGCTTGTGTGCCAACCTTGTCCCATGTAATGTGTGTGTGTGTGTTAACCTTGTCCCATGTACTGTGTGTGTGTATATGTGTGTGTGTGTGCTAACCTTGTCCCATGTACTCGGTGACGATGTATATGGGTTCCTCTGACACCACAGCGTACAGCTGCACCAGCTTGTCGTGCCGGAGCTTCTTCATGATCTGAGCCTCTTCCAGGAAGGACTCAGGAGACATGGTGCCTGGCTTCAAGGTCTTCACAGCCACCTTGGTGGTGCCGTTCCACGTTCCTGACGACCAACAGGCTGGTGTTAGTATGACACACACACACACACACACACACGCAGCTCCTTATACAGGTTTATATCTACACACACAATTCTCACATCTCCACATCTCAACATGAAGCGAGACTTGACCTTGTTTTCTAGGAATCCAGCGAGAGATACAATCGGTTGTTATGTGCAGTTTTTTGTCAAGTTAGTAAACCAAACTACAGATCAAGTCTCGCTCCAAATCGAAACGCTAAACAAACTCTGCCAACACTGAAGTCTGCTTGCCTTAAAGTCACATGTCAAAAGGTTGTCGTGAATGACAATTAACTGCAGATGAGATTTACAATGACCTTTGTTTTGAAATGGCTTTGCAAAGCCACGAGAGAGGGAGATAGAGAGCTTGCCTGTTGTTTTAAGAACCGTAATGTACCAATACGGGACAGGATAATCCTCTGTAGGATGATTAACAAAAGTGAAAGCCAGTAAGCTGCTCCCTGTTGCGGTGCCAGGGCCCCCAGCTGTGCCAGGGCCCCCAGCTGTGCCAGGGCCCCCAGCTCTGCCCGGGCCCCTGCGGCTATGCCAGGTTCCTCCTTCTCTCATCCACCCAAACCCACTGGACCACACGGATCTCCTGAATGAGTCACCTCAGAAGGGGTAAATCACTGATGCCGTTTTGTGACGGCAGACGACGGCGTAGTGACCTTAAGGCAAGGCAGATTCTGGTCGGTAAGATTAAAGCTAAACATGCAGTTCTAATGTGGGAGGCGGTTTGGAGGTTTAATTTAAGAGTGCTCTCGTAAACCCTAGAAAGCAACCCTTGATTAGCCACGCAGCTGAGCAGCCGTTATGAGGCTCCAAGCTGGGGAAGGATAATCCTGTGGTCACCTGCTGGCTGGCTGTTTGATTGGCTGGTTGTCTGTCTGATTGGCTGGCTGGCTGGCTGTCTGATTGGCTGGCTGAGGTAATGGTCCCGACCCTCCTACAGACTGTACTTCACAGGACCCAGCTAGCCTTAAACCTGATGTAGACTATCTCACAAGACTCCTCCCTGATCTACGACTGACTAGCTAAGCAGTTGGTGTAGCCAGGCTGTTTGAACTAAAACTTCTGCTGCAAAATGTGTGTTTTCATGGATGAATGATGAAGATTATCAAATAAAATATGACAAAAATGTGGGTGTCTTGGAAAATAATGGCGACTTTGAGGAAAAATTTAGAAAAATAGAGATTCAACAGAACTCTGTCCGTTGTATTTCCAAACAAGACGAATCAAATTAAGATTAAAAACTAATGAGAAAAGTGACCATGGTTTTTTTTTTTTCCTTCCAAGACACAGCACAGTACAAAACCAAAGCGAAACGATGGAATGATCATGCCTTACCACACCACACATCAGCAAAACATCCAGCCCCCAGTTTTACTTCCAGCACTAGAGAGTCTCTGTCCACTTCCCAGGAGTCATGAGCCAGGCCAACAGTGTCAGGGATGTAGTTCATACACACGCCCGTTAAATTAAAGCACAAACCATCTGCACTGTCTACAGAGGAGGGAAGGCAAGGCACACAGGGTTAACTACAAAGGAGTGG
>BROE01000004.1:604475-609475 GCA_036571765.1 Plecoglossus altivelis
GAGAGAGAGTGTGTGTTGGGGAGGGGTATACATAACATAAAAAGAGAAAGGCAGAGAAAAACAGGCAGAATGAGAACATGGAAAAAATAAGTATAAAAATAAGTGAGAAAAAGTGAGATTTTTAGGGAGAGAAAGTAAGAAAGAGAGACAGAACAGTTAATATCTTAAACATTTACAGTTTTGGATTGCTGAGCTGAAAGAAACATTTAGGTAAACACAGCTACACAGCTTCTCTATCCTTTTAAAGAACATCCAACACTAAACTCTGAGTTCAATTCACTTTGTTTCTGGTATCTGAAAAGGCTTTGCTGTATTCTATTTCTAAACTTGGAGATGTTATTCTAATGTAATGGAGTTGTGGAGCGTACCGGTGTGAGTCTAATGCACTTAGGAGGAAATGAACACCTGACAGAAGATGCTGCTGCTAAGAGCCTCCACACACTTCCTGTCTCTGCTCCAGACACTTCCTGTCCCTGCTCCGGACACTTCCTGTCTCTGCTCCGGACACTTCCTGTCTCTGCTCCGGACACTTCCTGTCCCTGCTCCGGACACTTCCTGTCTCTGCTCCGGACACTTCCTGTCTCTGCTCCGGACACTTCCTGTCTCTGCTCCAGACACTTCCTGTCCCTGCTCCAGACACATCCTGTCCCTGCTCCGGACACTTCCTGTCTCTGCTCTGGACACTTCCTGTCTCTGCTCTGGACACTTCCTGTCACTGCTCCGTACACTTCCTGTCTCTGCTCCGGACACTTCCTGTCTCTGCTCCGGACACATCCTGTCCCTGCTCCGGTCACTTCCTGTCTCTGCTCTGGACACTTCCTGTCTAAGCCCCGGGGGCGTGGCTGCGTACCTGAGTAGTGGAACACCAGCTGTTGCAGGGTCTCAAACTGAGCCCTGGTGGTGATGTAATAGCCACCGCTGTCCAGCTTGCGGATCTTGTAATGCTTGACGTGGTCTCCTTTCACATCATCCCAGTCACGGATGGACAGGGAGAAGGCACCTGTAGGACAGAGCACTCAGTGACCTGCACCACCTCATCCTGAACACCAGGGGGCTACGGGACGTTGGGACAGCATAAGCAGAGACGGCACCAGGCTCCAGACATACTAGCTGTTTTTAACTTTAGTGGTCGGCAATACTGCTTGTGATATAGGATATTATCCTAGACATTTACGTGTATGCATGTGTGTGTGTGTGTAAGAGAGAGAAAGAGAGTGTGTGTGTGTGTGTGTAAGAGAGAGAAAGAGAGTGTGTGTGTGTGTGTGAGTGAGAGTGTGTACTGTTTGTTACCCTTTGTGGTTTCGCTCTCCCGGATGAGATAAGTGCCTCTGGGATTGCCTGTAGACAGGAGCTGCCTCTCTGCATCCTTCCGGCCAAGTTTACCAAAGTACCAGCTAGAACAAGGAAGGCAGTCAGTCACTCAGGAGGGAGGCAGAGAAGGAGAGGAGGGAGGAAGGGAGAGAGAGGGGGAGGGAGGGAGAGAGAGGAGGGAGAGGGAGAGGGAGAGAGAGGAGGGAGAGAGGGAGAGCGAGAGAGAGGGAGAGAGAGAGGAGGAAGAGAGGAGGAGGGAGAGAGAGAGAGAGAGAGGGAGAGAGGGAGAGTGTTATCATCTGAAAGCTTTCACACTGAGGAAGCTGGATTTAGCTGTCAAGCTTCCCTGACTGGAGTGTGAGCAGACAGTCAGGCAGACACAGACAGAGGCAGGACAGTGGATGACACAGACAGAGTCAGGACAGTGGATGACACAGACAAAGGCAGGACAGTGGATGACACAGACAGAGGCAGGACAGTGGATGACACAGACAGAGGCAGGACAGTGGATGACACAGACAGAGGCAGGACAGTGGATGACACAGAGGGATGAGGTGTCACCATCTCTCCCAGACCAGGACGCCTCTCTAACGTGCCTCCCAGCTTGGAGCTGTCTGCACTGCACCAATAGACTCACTGCATGGTCCTTCATCAGAGTCTGATTGGGCGAGAAGGCCAGGGGGGCGGGTGCAGGGGAGGAGTCTAGAGTGTCAGGGTTCAGACCAGGGGTGGGCAATCTTGGTTCTCGGGGGCCACTGTCCTGAAGGTTTTAGATGTTTCCCTGCTCTAACACACCTGATTATAATGATCAGGCTTCCACAGAGCTTGATAATGACCCATTCATTTGAATCAGATCAGAGAGAGGAAGGGAGGGAGAGAGAGAGAGAGAGAGAGAGAGAGAGAGAGAGGGGAAGAGAGAGAGAGAGAGAGAGGGAAATAGAGAGAGAGAGGGAAAGAGAGAGAGAGAGGGAAAGAGAGACAGAGAGAGAGAGAGGGGAGGGAGAGAGAGACAGAGAGAGAGAGAGGGAGAGGGAAAGAGAGAGAGAGAGAGAGAGAGCGGGAAAGAGAGAGAGAGAGGGAAAGAGAGAGAGAGAGGGAAAGAGAGAGACAGAGAGAGAGAGAGAGAGAGAGAGAGAGAGAGGGGGGGGGGAAGAGACAGAGAGGGTCACAGTGACAGGTGGCCTGCTGTTTGATGTTCTGGTCGTTCTGTTAGAACGTGTTCTGCAGGACACACACACACACGAACACACACACACACACACACACACACACGAACACACTTACTCCTCAGCCTGGATGGAGTCCACAGGAGCCACATAATTACTGGGAATGTAGCCGTTTCCACCAGTGGTGAGAGAGCGAGCATCCCACCAGTCCCCTTCACTGTGGAGACAGAGACAGAAAGGGAGAGAGAGAAAGGGGGGGAGAGAGGGGGGGGAGAAAGAGAAAGGGACAGAGAAAAAGAGAGAGACAGGGAGGAGAGGGAGGGAGAAAGAGAGGGAAGGGGGAGAGAAAGGGAGAGAGAAAGGGAGAGGGGGGGCGAGAGAGAGAGGGAGAGAGAGAAAAAGAGAGAGGGGGGGATGGTGGAAGGAGAGGGAGGGTGAAAGGGAAGGAGAGAGGGAGGGAGGGGTGAAGAGAGAGAGAAACAAAGAAAAAAAAGAGGGAAACGAAGAGCAGAAAAAGAAGATGGGAAAGAGGGGAACATAGGTATGGTATTAATACTCAGTATGTCAGCTTGTCATATGTGCACATGTACTATAGGACAGACACCCTCAGAGGCAGTGCTGGTTCCATCAAGGAGCCAAGAGCACATGTACTATAGGACAGACACCCTCAGAGGCAGTGCTGGTTCCATCAAGCAGCCAAGCACATGTACTATAGGACAGACACCCTCAGAGGCAGTGCTGGTTCCATCAAGCAGCCAAGAGCACATGACAGACCGTTACAGGTTCTGTTACGAAAACAGAAGCAGATAAGATAAAGCTATTCATCATTAATGCACCATGTGCATCCATATGAGGGACTCTACATGCATCCTCAAGACAGGAACCCAACCATGAGGAGAGGGAGGAGGTGGAGGAGAAGAGAGAGAAGGAGAGGAGGAGAGGGAGGGAAGGAGCAGAGGAGGAGATGAGAAGAGAGGGAGGAGGAGAGGCGAGGAGGGAAGGAGCAGAGGAGGGGGAGGAGGAGATGAGAAAAGAGGGGAGGAGAGGGAGGAGAGAGACAGCAGCTGTCTTAATAACCTCTTAACCCACATGCCTACACAGCCATTACTGTCTTTAGCTTGTCCTCCCTCTCCCTCCCTCCCTCTCCCTCCCTCCCCTCCCTCCCCATCCCCCTCTCCCTCCCTCCCCCTCTTTATTATACATCTCTCCTTTGACACAGTGAGATGTGTAGACAGTGTAAAGTATTGTGTAAAAACAGTTTTTCAGAATTTGTGTTTCATATTTGTTTATGGTATAAACACACAGTGCACTTCCTCCTTGCAGGCACACACGCAAACACACACTCACTCACACTTAGTCACACTCACACAAATACACATGCACACTCACAGAAGCATGTACCCACACACACATACAGACACACACACACACACACACACACACACACACACACACACACACACACACACAACAAGGCTGAATTCTTAAACTCACACCTTCTCGATGAATCCCCTGCCAAAACACCCCGCTTGCCTTGTTAGCATCTCTGTCCCCTCCCCCTCTCCTCTCCCTCCCCCCTCTCCCCTCTCCCTTCCCCACTGTCAAACACATCAATACATGGTGCCTCGAGGGGCAGTTTGTTAAAGGGGTCCACCATATGTGATTACTAAGGCACATGGAACACATACACCTCCCAATGCCTTTTCACCCCGATCGTCTCCTCAACAACAGCCAGTCAGCACTATTGTACACTATCCTTCACAACACGAGATGTATGGGGGGAGAGGGAGGGGAGGGGAAGGATAGGGTGTGTAAATTCTTTGTGGCCGTTGATGGGAGAATGCGTATTGGAAGGGGGAGTAGGAGGGGATAAGGAAGGAAGGCAGGGGGAGGGGTGGGGTGAGGTGGGAGGGAGGGGTGGTGGAGTCAGGGAGGGGTGGTGGAGGGAGGGAGGCGAGCGAGTGGAGGGCTTTCATCCAGGCTGTGATCATGATGGGTGAGCCTGGGGACATTACAGCAGAACCAGGGCTGGTTCTCTTTGTTCTGGGAGGAGAAAGGAGCCTCCCTCTGGAGCAGGGTTCAGTGGAGAAGGGAGGGACGGGGCCCCGTGGGGCCCAGTGGGGAGGGAGGCATGTGGCCCTGCTGCTCGCGTCTCAGAGAGGTGGTAGAGGAGAGAAGGTGGGAGAGGAGATAAGACGGGAGAGAGCACTAGTAGGATCACTTTATCGCTGTTAGCTGCCACAAACCCCCTTAATCAACTGTACCACAACAACAGAACAAGTAAACAAAGTCACACAATGAATGTAAAAGCATTCAAACCTTCTCTCTCTGTGCTGAATACAGATGAGAGGATAATTGAGGACAGAACTGTGTTAAGTTTTTACTACTCAGGCTTATTACTATTCTTAGCTTGCCGGGTAATGCTGGCAAAAAAACCGATTCATTATTTACAAACGTTGCATTTACATTCCAAGGGACTTCCTGATTATGTTCCATTATGTTTTATAAAAACACACTTGGACC
>BROE01000004.1:618877-633877 GCA_036571765.1 Plecoglossus altivelis
GGAGGAGGAAGAGGAGGGGGAGGGGGAGGAGGAGGAAGAGGAGGAGGAGGGGGAGGAGCACAGGCCAAACACTTGACAAAAGGAGCAGGATAACGATGGGTTGTGGGGATCACATGCTGAGTAGCATGCTGCTGGGGACAAACTTTCCTCCCAGCATGCACCTCTGTCGTCAAGCTGCATCATGGGAAGAGAGCCAGAGCCACTGAAGGTTAATGCTCACAGGCCTGACACACACACGCACGCACGCACACACGCGCGCACATGTACGCACACGCACGCACGCACGCACGAACACGCGCGTACACACACACACACATGTACGCACGCACGCACGCACGCACGAACACGCGCGTACACACACACACACACACACACACACACATGTACGCACGCACACACACTCATACACACGTACGCGCACACACACAAGCACAGTGGCACCAACATCAAGCACCAACAGGTGCACACAATTACACACACAGCCTTACACTGATGCTTGGCAAACACACCACCCATAGCTGTCAGTGAACCAGGGGATTGTTCAGGAGCAGAGAGAGAGAGAGAGAAAGAGAGAGAGAGAAAGAGAGTGAAAGAGAAAGAAAGAGAGAGAGAAAGAGAGTGAAAGAGAAAGAGAGTGAAAGAGAAAGAGAGAGAAAGAGAGTGAAAGAGAAAGAAAGAGAGAGAGAAAGAAAGAAAGAGAAAGTGTCTGTGACAAAGAAAGAAAGTAATGGAAAGTTTGGGGGGATGAAGCAGCCTGGTTCTTCCGGGGGTTGACTAATCCAGCTGTGTCCCAGTGAGGAGAGCTCTTGTTGGGGCAGGACTGGCTGCTGCACTGGGGGTCACTGAGGTCACCTGGCACAGTGGCAAGGAAACACTTGTGCACAATACCACTGCTGGAGAAACGACAGCACTTCCTGTCCTAAAGCTCCCCAGTCTCCCCAAGCCCACCAGGAGACCTGTCTGAGCATGCTCAGAAGCCCATGGCCACCAGGAGACCTGTCTGAGCATGCTCAGAAGCCCATGGCCACCAGGAGACCTGTCTGAGCATGCTCAGAAGCCCCTGGCCACCAGGAGACCCAACTGAGCATGCTCAGAAGCCCCTGGTCACCAGGAGACCTGTCTGAGCATGCAGTCAGGACAGTGGAGTTCAGGACAGTGGAGTTCAGGACAGTGGAGTTCAGGACAGTGGAGTTCAGACAGTAGAGTTCAGGACAGTGGAGTTCAGGACAGTGGAGTTCAGGACAGTGGTGTTCAGACAGTAGAGTTCAGGACAGTGGAGTTCAGGACAGTGAAGTTCAGGCAGTGTTCAGACAGTAGAGTTCAGGACAGTGGTGTTCAGACAGTAGAGTTCAGGACAGTGGAGTTCAGGCAGTGTTTAGACAGTAGAGTTCAGGACAGTGGAGTTCAGGCAGTGTTCAGACAGTAGAGTTCAGGACAGTGGAGTTCAGGACAGTGGAGTTCAGGCAGTGTTCAGACAGTGGAGTTCAGGACAGGCTCCATGATGGGGTTGTTGTGTGTTTCTTAAACACGACTGTTCATAGTTAATTTCTGTAAGCTGCTTCACGGAGCCTGGACAGCATCACTCGGGGTGGGATTATGAACTGTGAGCTGTCAGAATGCCGATAGCCCTCCCTCCCTCTCTTCCTCCCTCTCTCCCTCCCTCCTTCTCTCTCCCTCCCTCTCTGAAACGTGACTCTTTCCTTCACATCTCTCTCTGTTGGTTGAGCAGGGATCACAACAACCTCAGCTCACTCTCTCCTTACTCACACTCCCTTCCTCTCCCCTCCTCCTCCCTCTCTGTCCTCCTCCTCCTCCCGCCCTCACCCTCCCTTTCTCCCTCCCTCTACCCCTCCTCCCGTCAGTCAAAACCTAAATGGGTGGGGCTTGCGCTGGCACCATTGTGTCAGGGTGACTCAATGTCAGCAAGGCTCTGCGACAGGATGACCCCGCCAGAGCTGCGAGGGGCTGGCTGGGCAAACGGCTCACAGAACCCCCGGCCTTCCTGGAGCCAGATCCAGGCTCTCTCTGGGGGGGATGAGCTCTGGAGCTTCTCTCCCCACTCATCCTCTCAGTGAGGCTGTGTCATCGTGAAGGAGGTGGTGGACGTAGCCGTTTGGCTAGCATCATGCTAACAAACAGGAAGTCATTCCAAATCTGTGCACTATTGTGCACAGACGCATGTCAAACTGGATTCCATCATCGTCGTTGTCATAAATGAGGCAGGGAGGGGACAAGGAAAACGTTTGTAGTATAATGAATCACATATCATCAAACTGTTATGGATATAGAACTGGTATTACGAACTGTCTGAGGGGGAACTTGCTGTGGTATTCCAGTAAAATGTGTCGACACAAAGTTAAGTCAGGTCACTGGAATTTAATTGGACAAAAACAAGCCCAGCGCTCAGACAGGCATCAGGATGTGGTTGTGAAGCGACTGTCATCTGTCATCCATCAGAGGCTGTGGATGACTGCTGACTTGCGTGTTCTTCTTGAAGCTGCGCCCACAACTTGACCTCTCACCCCCCCCTTGGGTTGTTGGTGTGGTGTTGTTGTGGTGTGGTGGTGTCGTCGCCTGTGCGAGCCTGTCTTGCCTCCTCCCATGCTTTCTTGTGCCTCTCATGCACTCGCGCGGTGACTCACGCGCCCTCCTCTTTGCCGTTTTTATCTTATCTCTGTTGGTGTGGCGCGCGCACGCCAGAGACCACGACCGCGCCGCCGCCGCCCGCGACGCCGCGGCGCCGCCCGCGCGGCCCGCGCCGCACGCCGCCCCCGCGCGCGCCGGCGCCCCGGCAGAGACGCGCACCGACGCGCGACGCGCTCAGGACGGGAAGGGAAGAGCAGGAGGAGTGAGGGAAGGGAGGGAGGGAGGAAGGGAGGGAGGAGAGGGAGGAAGGGAGGGAGGCAAGAGAGGGAGCAGGAGGGAGGAACAGGGAGGGAGGCCAGGGAGGTGAGACACACAGTGGAAGCGAAGGAGGACGACAAGGAGAGGCCACAATACTTTGTTTTGAGGAACGTACTGCACAGTTCATAGCAGAGGTCAGTCAGAGGTCATTTTGAGGTCATCAGTCTATCTACAAGGATACAGTACTAATGCATAGAGCACCTGAATTATTCACCTGTGTTCTACGCCCTTGAAAATGCAGCATGGCTGTTCACCCTCATGTCATTCCTTACAAGCCGGCAGAAAATAAACCTGTATGTGCGTTGAAAGGACAACAATCACTTCACAAACGACCAATCAAACGGCAAACGGCTCCCTGGGAGAGAATATTTAACTACCCCTTCAACCACGGCGTCACGCGGTGATGCGACACTACGTTTAACGGGCTTCGTAACGACAGACGGGAGATCTTCATTTCCTCCAACGTGTCAGGACGATGATGGAGGTGAACAGGAAGGCATGAGGGTGGGTATCCAGCCAAGGAAGCGTCTGAGGTTGCTGAAGACTTCAGAGAGCTCGGAGCAGGAAGCAGCCTATTGTTAAGAAACATCGGTGCAATTTCCTTCTGTTCCTCTTTTCGCTGCGGTGAGTCTAAGTGCTGTGGACTGAAGGCCAATCAGCAGGACAGGAACGCCTTATTAGAATGCATGTTAAAAACACACACACACACACACACACACACAAAGTGTGTGGCCACACACACACACACACAAAGTCTGTGGCCATACACACACACACACAAAGTCTGCGGCCACACACACACAAAGTCTGTGGCCACACACACACACAAAGTCTATGGCCATACACACACACACACACACAAAGTCTGCGGCCACACACACACAAAGTCTGCGGCCACACACACACAAAGTCTGTGGCCACACACACACACACACACACAGTCTGTGGCCACACACACACACACACACAGTCTGAGGCCAAACATACAAAGTCTGGGGCCAAAACACACACACACACACACACACACAGTCTGTGGCCCAGATGAATTACAGCAAACAATGAAAGCACGTTTTCATCTGATTAATTTATGTCACAGTCAACGGAAATGACTGTGTGGCATTGCAACACCTTCAGGTAGCACATAGGAACCTTGCACTGCTGCGCCTATCTGTATGTTAGGATGCGGTACGCCAGCACACACCGTGTCAAGTTTCCATTGTGACAGTGGAGAACTCCACCAAGTGCGTGGGCAGAGTTTGAGACTGGCGTGAGAACATGGTAGGACTCTGCTCTAAGACATGTGGCTACAGCGACAGTAGTGGGGTAGTGTGCTAGGGTAGAGGGGTAGTGTGCTAAGGTAGTGGGGTAGTGTGCTAAGGTAGTGGGGTAGTGTGCTAGGGTAGTGGGGTAGTGTGCTAGGGTAGAGGGGTAGTGTGCTAGGGTAGAGGGGTAGTGTGCTAAGGTAGAGGGGTAGTGTGCTAAGGTAGAGGGGTAGTGTGCTACGGTAGAGGGGTAGTGTGCTAGAGTAGAGGGGTAGTGTGCTTCAGTAGAGGGGTAGTGTGCTAAGGTAGAGGGGTAGTGTGCTAAGGTAGAGGGGTAGTGTGCTAAGGTAGAGGGGTAGTGTGCTACAGTAGAGGGGTAGTGTGCTACAGTAGAGGGGTAGTGTGCTAGGGTAGTGGGGTAGTGTACTAGGGTAGTGGGGTAGTGTGCTAGGGTAGAGGGGTAGTGGGGTAGTGTACTGGGGTAGTGGGGTAGTGTGCTAGGTAGAGGGGTAGTGTGCTAGGATAGTGAGGCAGTGTGCTAGGGTAGTGAGGCAGTGTGCTACAGTAGTGTGCGTTCTGCAGCAGTAAGAGCAGACAGACGCCCATCATCACACACCAGCGAATCAGTCTGTCACTTTAGCCCCGTTGCTAGGTTACCACATTCCCGAGCACACTAGTTCCTCTGGCCCGCCGCTCTGCTGGGAAAGAGGCGAGGGAAGTAGGTGTGGGGAGGAGGCGAGGGCAGGGGAGGAGATGGCAAGGGGAGGAGGGAAGGGGGCCTGGCGAGGAGGAGGCGCTGGGAGGAGACGAGGTCTTCACAGGGTCTAGGGAGCAGGTGACGTAAGCAATCATTGAGGACAAGGCACTAGGGACACTTGGGTGCTCTCTGAGTGTGTGTGTGTGTGGGGGGGGGGCTGGGTGTGTGTGTGTGTGGGTTGTATGTGTATATATGCACTGTGTGTGTGTGGGCTGTGTGTATGTGCATGTGTGTGCGTGTTAATGTGGCCTGTGTGTGTGTGTAGATGTCCCAGTCTGTGAGTCAGGATGTGTGGGTATGATCACCTAACGTGTGTGTGAAGGCTTGTGACGCGTGTCGTCTGCCCAGCCTCTAGAACAGGACACGGTACAGCTGTGCCTCGGGCCACACAGACAGAAACTTGTCTGAGCATGCTCAGAAGCCCCAAGGCCACCAAAAGACCCAACTGAGCATGCTCAGAAGCCCCAAGCCCACCAAGAGACCCGTCTGAGCATGCTCAGAAGCCCCTGGACACCAGGAGACCTGTCTGAGCATGCTCAGAAGCCCCAAGGCCACAAGGAGACCCAACTGAGCATGCTCAGAAGCCCCAAGACACACGGAGACCCAACTGAGCATGCTCAGAAGCCCCAAGCCCACCAGAAGACCCAACTGAGCATGCTCAGAAGCCCCAAGCCCACCAGGAGACCCAACTAAGCATGCTCAGAAGCCCCAAGACACAAGGAGACCTGTCTGAGCATGCTCAGAAGCCCCAAGCCCACCAGGAGACCCAACTGAGCATGCTCAGAAGCCCCAAGCCCACCAGAAGACCCAAATGAGCATGCTCAGAAGCCCCAAGCCCACCAGGAGACCCAAATGAGCATGCTTAGAAGTGACTACATACTGCTTTGATTAGGGAAGGTTATTTTCTCCTCCTTGTTTTCTACCTTTGCAGGCTGAGGCAGCGAGTGTTTCTGCCGGGTGCCTAAACATGCGTGTGTTTATATTGTACTTGTGGTGTCTCTGTCATGCTAGTGTTAACCTGTGTTTTAACACCCTGACACAGAGAGGAAGTTATAAACTGGCCATCTACTGTGTTAAAGGACAGGCCAGGCCTGTTGTCGCGGTAACCGCCGGAAAACAAATACTTGTCTTGTTATTTCCAGCTCAAACTTATAGAGTCAAAAGGATGATTCAGACGACGTCCAAAGCACGTTATGGAAGCATGGCAGAGTACTCCAGTTTGTTCTGTGTTGGACGGGCAGGTCCGACTCTTCTCCTTCTGTGTGAGCAGTTGTCTAACTGGCCTGCGGCAAGGCAGGTGGGACCAATTAAGACCAAGCCACAGATGTCTGAGTGTGTTTAAGTACAGTACAACTTTTCTAATGTCACAACAACAGCGAAAACAGCTTCTGGCTCACTAAAGAGGCTTGAGATTTCCTTAAATGGAGGAATCTCAAAATAAGGCCATTCGGAAGACAAACACAGTTTTCTAAAGAGGATCTCGAGCTGGTGAAACTAGCACACAGATGTATGTTAGAGAAGTTTCCGGATTAACATCCATGTTAGACTTGGCGGAATGTGGTGATAAATTTGCTTTTAATTTCCTCCTCTGTCCAGATTGTCCTGTGTGGAGCCTTATCTGGAAGCAAACAGCATGCAGAGATAAAACCTGACCTCAGGGATCTTCTGACCAGCTGAAGACCCTGCTGGAGTTAGGGGGCCGGAAGGGGGAGGGGGGAGGGGGGGGCTGGTGTTGAAAGCTGTCTGGTGTCCTGGTGACCAAGACTCTGAGCAAATCATTTCCCAGCCATGTCAGAAAGCCTGCAAGCTGTGCCCTCGTAGCATCACAAGCTCTGCCAGGCCCCCAGTTCAGACAGCACAGAGCTCTGCTTATGCTAATCCACCAAACAGCCATTCATGTCATATGGATTCACTGAAAACCATCTCTGAGTCCAGGGAGGTCATTTTCAAAGACCAAAAAACAGGAAGTGAGGCACAGTTACTGATTTTGAAAATTCTGTGGAAAAAAACGAATCTCTTACACCACCAGAGTTGAGTTACCACCAGACGCAAGCAAGACGCCAAACAAGATTGTAAGTAAAATGGATTCTTCAGAACATTCAGACTTCCTGACATGACCGTGAAATGATTTGCTCAGTCTTGGTCACCCAGACACCAGGCAGCATGCAGAAGCATCGGTGTCTCGCTGTGGATCTGTACCACCAGCAACATAAACACGTGGCAGACTTGCGCAATCTGCTAACCATAACAGAGACAGCATGGAGGCTGCCTCCAGCTAAAGGCAACACAACCAACTTCAAAAGGGGCCTCTAATATCGTTTCAGCACCAGTCCCACTTCCAAACTACCCCCCCTCCTCCTCCTCCTCCTCCTGCCCCCCCAGGCCCTTCAAAAGGAGGAAAGAGAACTTCTAAATCAAGCTGAAGACGATGTTAATCAGTGGCCAGCAACAAGCACCCCAGTAAGGGGTGTGCGAGGGCCCAGGTTAAGGGTGGAAACCTTGTGGGCTTGAGAGACCGAAGCGAGCGTTAATGAATAGGCTCCAGCTCTCCTCTAGAGAGGGGAGGGGGAGGGTACACCTAATCTGTCTAGAGGCTGCCTGCTTTATGTGCAGAGAGGACGGCCATCTTGACCGGGTGGGTGAAGATTAGGGCTCATTGGCTCATTTGCAACCTGGACGTGTCTCCGTACAGGGGTGTTAAGGCTGGCAGCAGGCTCCGAAGAAAGAGCCCATTGTCACCGTGCGTCCAGCCATGCCCGGAATAAACCCCATCCATGGGTGAAGCCATTAGACAGGGCAGTCTGAACCAAGGCCTGCCCTGCTCCTCCGACAATATACCTGTCACGCTTCACAACGAGGGACCGCAGTAAGTCTCCACGCTCCCGTGAGAGTAGACAGCTGCCATTGTCCCTCTCCGAGTCCCACATCGCTGCCTTTTTTTCATGTCGGCCAATAAAAACCCAGCGCAGAGTGACGCACTTTCTGTTTTTGTTAAGGGCCATATGGCATCTTGCAGCCGCTGCTCTCATGCATAGACATAAGTTACCCTGCCCAAGTGGGAGTTAGCTCTGTGTGGCAGCGAGGTTTCAGGGGCTGCTGTCCCTTTGAAGGCTCTGTTATCTGTGTTCTAGAGGGGGAGTGGGTGAAGTGGGTGGAGTGGCAGTTCTGTGCTGTGGAGTCAGCAAAGACCGAGGTGGGGGTCATGGTAACAGACATATGGGAGCCCCCCTCCCCCCTCCCCCCTGCTTCTCTGCTCACACCAGAAAAGTGCCACATCCTGTATCAGAGCTGACATGGCAGCAAGCACTGCTCACCCCTGCCGCCGCTAAGCAGCCACGGCTCATAAACTCACTTCTCTGGAACTTCCTGAGTCAAACTAAACAGCCGGATCCAGAGACAACAAGGACGCACTGCGTAAACAACGACGTCTGCTTGGAGCCAAACATCCACGCAGCACACGTGTGCCCTGTCATCCTGCCTGTCTAGAAGGGGGCAGAGGCCCCTATGGGCCCCCGGGCGGGCGAGGAGCCGGAGATCATTACCACTCGGCAACTTGGCTGCTCTCCTCATCCTGGGAGTTCTGCTAGCCTACGTTCCTCTTTCATCAGGCGAGGGAGGAGCAGAGGAGGAAGGAGGCCTCTCACTAGGCAGGAGGTCTGAGCACCATCATTCCCTCTCCCTCTCCCTCTCTCCCCCTCTCCCTCCCTCTCTCTCTCTCCCCCTCTCCCTCCCTCTCTCTCCCCCCCCTCCCTCTCTCTCCCCTCTCTTTCTTCCTCTCTTCTCCACCCACTGTGTGCCTGGAGGTGAGAACACAGTGCTACCAGGCACACAGAGCAGTAGGGCTGAGTGTGTGTTCAAGACATCACTAACGAGGGATAATACTAGGCTGCAGAGACGCGCAAGTTTGAGAAGCCCGACTTTTTTAGTTGCTCGTCGGTGCTTCTCATTGGCTGAGGTCTCGCATGCTGCCGCCGCCGTCACTCTCCTCTGACTGGCGTGCGCACGCCGCTGCTGTGGGCATTCTGCTGTGGTGTGGGCATGCAGCTGTGACGTGGGCGTGCAGCGAGGAAACAGGCCGTCACATTGGCTGATAAGGGTCGTTAGCGAGGGCGGAGGAAGCTCAGAAGGTTAAGAAAGACAGACGCAAGGACTGTTACTGTGACCCACCATAGACCTGCTGGCCCACCACAGACCTACTGACCCACCACAGACCTGCTAGCCCACCACAGACCTACTGACCCACCACAGACCTGCTGCCCAGCGATTGGTTGTCGCAAAAGAGAGCGGTGTCTTTGCCTATAGACTACCCATTCAGAAGCATCCTGTATTCTGTAGAGATGGTGCATCCTGTGGCTCATCGCTTACGTCCGCAGTGACAAATAGCTTCATTAGGAGGGCAGGGAGACAGAACAGAGGATGGGACCAATGCCAACAGATGTGTGGTGATAATATAGCGCAGAGAAAACAGCTTGGTTAGCTCGAAGCAAAGCACAGCCCAGATATACTGGTGCAGTAATATGTAACATTAGACTCACCCGCGAACCACAAACTAAGTCTGACGATTGAGAAACGACTTCAAAGCCTGCATGTTTACAGTGTGTGTGTGAGAGACAGAGAGATAATATGTTGATCTGAGCTCAATAGTATGTGAGTATGAAGGACATTGTATATTCCAGGCCCAGAATTATAACAAATGCCAACTGTACAATGCTGAGTATTGAGTTGAGCTCATAGTTTATGGTGCATGAATAAATGCAAAGTGGGAGAGTTCTTGACATTAAGCAAGTTGTGGAATCAATCAGTCATTTCCAAGTCACACCCTCCACGATGTCTCCCACGCACACACAAGCTGACTATGCGTGTTGTTCCACTGACAGAGCGATAGTGTGTGGGGGACTCGCTGCGTGGAGAGTCACAGCAGAACCCCGATGACTAACCTGCCGCTCTGAACCTCCTCGTAGACACGCTCCCCCTCCTCCGCCCCCCACCCCACCCCCCACCTCGCCCCCCGAGTCAACGGAAACTGTCAGCTCCTGACCTCACTCAGACCTTGCAGCCTCTGCTGCATCAGATAGGAGAGCTAGCGCTCAGAGCTAGCGCTCAGAGCTAGCGCTCAGAGCTAACGCTCAGAGCTAACGCTCAGAGCTAACGCTCAGAGCTAACGCTCAGAGCTAACGCTGCCGCTAACCACAAGCCTGTCTGGTGCTGTGTGTTGAACGAGTCAGGAGAGCCCACAGAGAGAGGAGGACAGGCTGCGTGTTACACTGCATAATGCAGGCAAAGACTGATGAGCACCCAGCTGCTGTACATTCCTGGATGCAGCCCTTGTGCTCACTAACACATTTCCACTGCCACTGTTGAGGAATTTTGACTTGGGAGGAGGGAGGTGGGGGGGAGGGGGATTTAAAAAAATGTATTTTTCCATTATGAGACGTGTCGTACAGTTCTCCGCCAGCGGTTTCCATTAAAGGTCCCCTTTTGTCCACAGAACAGGCTGTGACTAGTCTCTTCAGGGGGAGGGAGCTGCTGGGGTCTCTGACTGGGACGGGTTCGGAGCGTTCTCCTTGTCGCTCACAAAAACAAGGAGGTGGAGAGAGCTACTGTACTGCAAGGCAGCCAGGGTGGAGGCAGGGCTGGAGCATGTCTGGTGAGCAGAGAGACACTGCAGGGTAGGGAGGAGAGAGACTGCAGGGTAGGGAGGAGAGAGACTTCAGGGTAGGGAGGAGAGAGACTGCAGGGTAGGGAGGAGAGAGACTGCAGGGTAGGGAGGAGAGAGACTGGGAGAGACTGCAGGGTAGGGAGGAGAGAGACTGCAGGGTAGGGAGGAGAGAGACTGGGAGGAGAGAGACTGCAGGGTAGAGAGAGAAACTGCAGGGTAGGGAGGAGAGAGACTAGGAGGAGAAAGACTGCAGGGTAGGGAGGAGAGAGACTGGGAGGAGAAAGACTGCAGGGTAGGGAGGAGAGAGACTGCAGGGTAGGGAGGAGAGAGACTGCAGGGTAGGGAGGAGAGAAAGGGCTATGAGCTGTAATCTGGAATTTGAGCCCCTCTGAAGGTCTCCAGGGAAACAGAAGACCAGCACGCGATGACAGGGATTAACATCAAACACAAACATGTTTTAAACCCAAAGACATTTGCTGGGATCGTAGGGAGCGAAAAAAAAAATGGATTGAAGGAAGGAAGGAGCGTGCGAGCAGCAGGATGTCAAGGGAGAGAGGCCTGGCTTGTCCAGGGAGAGGCTGACCTTAGATTAACCTGACCGCTGTGTTGTGGGATGAGGATTAGGGTTAAGGTTAACACAGGCTTGCGTGTTTAGAAGGGGGGGGGGGTCTAATGGTGCCTGACCACACACATCTACATGTCCGAACATGCTTCTTATCGTTAAACTGACATATCAGAATGATACTGGCGTTACCGATGAAGACACACCAATATGTGCTTGGCAGCATTTCAAACACTGCTGGATCGACGTACGTTTAGAGTAGAGGAATGCACTCGTGATTCTTAAAGGATCTTGGTATGCGTGTAAGATCTATACAGGTGTGAGAAGCATGGTACACACAGCTGGATTCTCTAGAGGAAAGCTTCAACCTGTGGTAGCCAGCTGTGTGTATGTGTGTGTGTGTGTATGTGTGTATGTGTGTGCGTGTGTGTGTGTGTGTGTATGTGTGTACCTCTGATTTTCTGCGTATCTGGATCTTTATATGCTCCACATTGCTTTGTGCACCACGAAAACAGAGGGCCTGTAGGAAAAGAAAAACATTTAATTATTCATCGAATCGTTCAATAAAACATGCATTTGAACTACGCACCACGTCCGATGGAGTCATTTTCGCTTCGCTACGAAGAGAAAAATGCAGGCCTGGGTGTTTAACATTCTCCCCTGCCTCTCTCCCGAGAAAACGTCCTTAGACAGAGCGACAGGCAACATTCTGGTCGACAGCGACCTCGCTCCTTGTCTGTTTGTAAACGGCCGAGCGCAGCTAAGACTGGGAGGTGCCACCAGCTTTGATCGGAATCCAGACAGTTGGCCTGATTTCCGTTTCCGTCTACCACTTCGCTGCCACCCCACTCAGAGCAGAGCCTCTCCGTCAAGTCTGACAGAGCAGAAAGGAGGCGGAAAAAGTAGGGCTGGAATGAGCATTTCTCAAACAACACTGAGAAGGAATCGTCTTAAGAGAGGTGGAAGACACTGTTTGTCACGCATGCTTGCAACTTTGTAGAAACATACAGATTTCTGTAGCGAGGTCATCTAACACAACTGAACTTAAAGGTGTTGCGACAACAGATAATCTCAACTCAGAGACTCGAGATGACACTCCAGAGACTACTGATGATGCTTAGACACACACACGCGCGCACGCACACACACGCACACACACACACACACGACTTTCCAAGACA
Organism: Plecoglossus altivelis; assembly: GCA_036571765.1. NCBI lineage: Eukaryota > Metazoa > Chordata > Actinopteri > Osmeriformes > Plecoglossidae > Plecoglossus > Plecoglossus altivelis. The sequence continues at coordinate 631,203 of BROE01000004.1, forward strand.
CTAATGGTCAACAGCCGTCTCATTGTCGTTTCCACGGGGACAGCGCTTAGCTCCATGGCACATTTACAAACTCCACTTTATCTACAACAGGCTCTCAGTTCCCAGTGCCAAAACCTTGTACTTGTAAGCCATTAGCCGAACCTTTAAAGCAGAACCTTTGCTAATGCAATCTGACATGGAGAAACCAAGTGTTACCGAGCGACATCGTTCACTTTCTGTTCTACATGGGCTGGGATGACTGTACTGTGGCTGCTGCTGCTGCTGCTGTTGGTGGTGGTGGTGGTTGTGATGTCGTTGCTGTTACATGGTCTCAAACACTTATTTTTACACATTTGAACAGGGGTACACGGATCCCCTCGCGGCTCTCAGCTTTCTCAATTAGTGACCACATTCAGAAGTGGACTATAACTATATTTAGGCCCGAGTCCTGTGCAAGTGGGTAGAGGAAAGAACCATGGTACTGCTATATGATTACCTCAGACTCACAGGGGGGCAGAGAAGTGCAAGAGAAAGAGAGGGGTGGGAGGGACAAAGGGAGCGGGAGAGAGAGAATGAGGGGAGAAAGAGAGGGAGGGAGAGAGAAGAGAGAGAAGGAGAAAGAGAGGGAGGATAGAGAGAAGAGAGTGGGGGAGAGAGAGGGAAGGAGAAAGAAGGAGGAAGAGAGAAGAGAGAGATGGGGGGAGGGAGAGAGGAGAAAGAGAGGGAGGGAGAGAGGAGGGAGAGAGGGAAGGAGAAAGAAGGAGGGAGGAAGAGAGAGAGAAGAGAGAGATGGGGGAGAGGGAGAGAGAGGAGAAAAGGAGGGAGAGAGAGAAAAGGAGGGAGAGAGAGAGGGAGAGAGAAAGACGAAGAGGCAAAGAGTGAGTAAACACAGGGGCAGTCATCAGATCTGACAGCACCAGTCCTCCTTCAGGAATGTCTTGACCCCATTGTTCCCTGCTGTCGCTTCTTCAGGGATGACATCATCTGGCGGAGCCTGTCCCAGGTCCTCCGTCACCACGGAGACAGTTGGACGGTTTCTTAAAAACATGGGCCTGTCTAGAGCCTATGGACTAGGCAAGCCATTTCCTGTCCCTTCCGCAGTGCAGCCCATACAATTCAAATAAAATTAACTGCAAACTAGCTTTCTAGCTAACTAGCTAGCTATCGGAATTCGCACTGCTAGCTTGAACTATATCAGAAAGCGATGCGTACATTGTGAATTCGACATAAGCTAGTTAACGTGTCTTCTACAGGTAATTAGCGCCATGGCCATTCTACATTCTTCTAATAAAAAATCTGTTAAAACTATGAAATGTGTGTGCATCTTTTAAGGCAGTTGTCAAACCTAGCATTTCTTTCATACCGTCACTGGTGTCATCCAGAATTTCATGGAGTGGTATTCATTCTGGCAGAAACCAACACAGACAGACTTTTTTTCAGTTGAGGGTTTGTATGTCTATTTTTGTACAGCTCTGTGGATGAAATGGAAAGATTCCCTAACCGAACCTTTCTCCAAAACAACCGACAAGAGCGAAATGTGATTTTCAACCCCATCTTTCTGGTAAATTATCCCTTCGAAGTAGCTGGCCCTGTTTGTGTCTATTATATGTCCCTCTCTTTATATATTCTCTCTCTCTCTCTTTATCTCTCTGCCTCTCCCTCTTCTTCTCTCTGAACACAGCCGACAGCAGGGTTTTATAGAGCGAACTACAGTATGAATGCAAAATACATAACAGTAGAGTAGTGTGCTGTAAGAGTGGCCTACAAGCCAACACAGACATGTCTGCCTTTCACTCGCTGCCCCTCCCGTCCGGCGCGATGGCACGGAGGCTGCAGGCGGAGGAAAGTCACCGAGCCACACAAAGATCACATGACCGCGCACAACAAGCCCTAGTCAGTCATTCTCCTGCCATTTGTACACTGTGCCAAATGTCTGGCCCACTAGCCTGGCTGCACGAAGCCGGCCTGGATCACTGCATCGATGGATCTCCACGCACTGGTTGTCTGTTGACGATGCGGCTAAAGCTGCGGTGTGGTACCGCCTGTCATGATCCTGACTCACGCTTCACACACTTCAGTCAGACCGGGAAGGAAACGCGTTTCCTCAGCCATGGAGAGCTTATACCATAGCAACCCTCGAAGGACTTGGCACTCTGCCGTTTCAATAATGACAGCGCAGTGTTGCCATTATAGCAACTTTGTCGCTAGATTTAGCCCCATTTCCTCTTCGCTAGCGATAAAATCTCATGTGACGACAAACCTAGCGACTTTCCGCTACTTTGACAACTTCGTTATCGACGTTGTCATAGTCGCAAGTCACGACCCCTTCACCCGGGGCAGTGTGGACGAAGGGGATTCGTTTTCAATCTGATGAGGTTTGAGGTCAAAATGACAAGCTGCACTGCTATAAGAAAACATCATTTAGAGGCTGACTGACTGATTGAGAGTGGATTAGAAAAGACAAACAACCATCTGACAGGAAAACCATTGTGACAAAAACCTCAGATTTGCTGAAGTGTGCGTTCCAGGCCTGTTGATGTGAAACTCCTGTGAAACTCTGAACAAACCTGCTCTGCCACTCAACCAGGTCATTAGAAAGCGGAAATTAAACATCAGCGATAGCTTCAGGCCTTTTTTTGACACACTGAGTTCGTCCTGCACATCAATAAAGCTCTCTCTCCCTCCACGAAGCAGTG
>BROE01000004.1:636377-701841 GCA_036571765.1 Plecoglossus altivelis
ACCAGAGGAAGTTCTTTACTGTTCGTTTAAACCCCCATTTCAGTGACCCCATGTGACCCAATTCTCGATGTTTTAGATCGTAGATAAAAGTATCAACAAGACCAAAGATTGATCCGGAAATCAGACCAAGGTTAACCTCTCAGGAGATACTAACTGTCTGGTCACTGATTTCAAATGTCAAAACTATTTTGATCTCAGACAAATTCAGAATAACCTTTTTAACCGACGTGGCGTGGCAGTTGAAACCATACGCGTAACCACACCCAACGCAACCGACACAGCACCACGCACGCACGCACGCAACACGCACACACACACCACACACACACAGGTGAGAGTGCTGGGACTATAACCAGGTCTATGTGATGCCATCTGTGTAATATGATTTGCTTGACTCCAGGGACTTGGTACCAAGGTTCCAGATGACAGTTCCAGCTAATTTAATTCATTCCAAAGAAAAATATTCCCAATCCTAAATGATTCATCTCTATTAGCCCTACTCCAGCTAGACAAGGTTTCAGAAAAGCGTATCAGTTTTTCACATCGTTTCATTCTGCGATTACGTCACTGCGAGTGGCATGAGTGTAAAAGACAAACGTCTTGCTATCGCACTTTTGTCCAGTATCAGAATGAGTGCAAAGCTACTATGAAACTCTGGCTGTCTTGTGAAACCGTTTCTGGGAATCTTCGCTGCACGGCTCTGAGCAAACTGAAGGGGATCACATGACCTCTCTTAGTTCTGTCATATGTTAGTAGTCGGCCCCCAATAGCAACAGCCCCATGCTAGGCAGTCACCCATGGTAACCCTTTACTCATGTGAGGTAAGGTCCTTATGATAGGCTGCTTCTATGTCAGCTACCACAAACAGCACCAGAACTATCAACACCATCAATCGGCACACGTGTGGCATCTTCATTAGATGGATGGCACAAAGGGAGGGATTGTTGTAGTGATGTGTGTGTGTGTGTGTGTCTGTGTGTGTGTGTCTAATTTTGTTGTGTGTGTGTGTGTACAGTTTTGTCGTACGTGAGTGTGTCTGCATGTGTGTGTGTATGTGTGTCTGCATGTGTGTTTCTGCATGTGTGTGTGTGTATGTGTGCGCACGCACGTGTGTCTGCATGTGTGCGCGCGCGCGTGTCTGCATGTGTGTGTGTGTGTGTGTGTGTGCTACAGTGGAGATACTGTGCAGCTGGGTGCCAAGAGGTTGCTGACAGCCCCTATGTGTACGCTGGCCAACTCATGTGACAGCCAAGTGTCCTGTGACATCAGCACTGTGACATCAGCACTGTGACATCAGCACCGTGACATCAGCACAAGTCATGGATCTCTTTCTGTGACGGCGCAGCCATCATCACAGGGAGAAGGGAGACCAGGACAGCCGTCATCACAGGGAGAAGGGAGACCAGGACAGACACAGATGTGGGGAATCTAACCCCTCAAACCTACTGGACACACTGTCCACCGAACGAAGACCTACTGGACACACTGTCCACCAAACAAAGACCTACTGGACACACTGTCCACCAAACAAAGACCTACTGGACACACTGTCCACCAAACAAAGACCTACTGAACACACTGTCCACCAAACAAAGACCTACTGGACACTGTCCACCGAACAAAGACCTACTGAACACTGTCCACCAAACAGTAATGAAACAACGTAAGCCCACACAGTATCACATAAACAGGATGTGCTATTGAACACTTGATGATCTCTTCCCAGCCCTTTATTTGTGTGTGTCAGTGTGTGTGAGAGAGCATGTGTGTGAGTGTGTGTGAGCGCGTGTGTGTGAGTGTGTCAGAGAGCATGTGTGTGAGTGTGTATGTCCGTGTGTGTGAGCGCGTGTGTGAGTGTGTGTGTGTGCGCGTGTGTGTGAGAGCATGTGTGTGAGCATGTGTGAGCGTGTGTGTGTCAGTGTGTGAGAGAGCATGTGTGAGTGTGTGTGTGCGTGCGTGTGAGCATGTGTGTGTAAGCATGTGTGTGTGAGCGTGTGTGTCAGTGTGTGATAGAGCATGTGTGTGAATGTGTGTGAGCGTGTGTGTGAGTATGTGTGTGTCAGTGTGTGTGAGAGAGCATGTGTGTGAGCATGTGTGTGTGACCGTGTGTGAGTGTGTGTGTCAGTGTGTGAGAGAGCATGTGTGTGAGCATGTGTGTGTGAGTATGTGTGTGTCAGTGTGTGAGTGTGTGTGTGTGTCAGTGTGTGTGTGTGTGTGAGTGTGTGAAAGAGCATGTGTGTGTGTGTGTGGACAGTTGAGCAGAGCAGCCAAGCTGTCTCTGGGTAAACAGCAGAGGGATGGAGGAGGGTGGTTTGACAGCTCTGCTCCACAGAGAGAAGCACTAAGCATCTCTAGCTGCTGGGGTGACATGCTGTCCTGTGCTTCTGATTGGCTTTCGCACTGAGGTCAGGTACCAAGTGCCAAAAATTACCGACACAGGACTTTGCATGCCTCATCTAAACTGGCCAGGGTTAAGAGAGCTTTCATTAGCTGCCTGGTCAAGTTCATTACAAAAACAGCATCAACACTTGCTTCCTAAGCATGGACGTCTACTGCACAAGGACAACAGCTTCTGAAACGTACGTAAAGGAAGTGTTATCCACTTGGAAATGAGAGACGGAATACAGGGGGAAATCTTCTCGGTTCCGTTAGAGAAACCGACATTCTGGTTGTCTTTTATGACTTTCGATTAAAAAGGAAAACAGTTTTTGATGATTCAGGATCAGTTTGTCTGCTGTGGTTTCCAATCTTCTCTCACTGCATCCTGCAAAGCAAAGCCTGAAGACATCTTCATGTACAAAACAAACAAGGTAGTATTCAAGTCCTTCAAGTTGCACTATAAACAACATTTCTGTTTTTGCACTATACTAGCACTGGTTTACAACCCAACAGAATATAGAGACAGCAGTATGTCAGAAACCTCCTGGTTTCAGAAGAAAAAACAGGGTTCTGTACAAAACTGGTGATCACTCCCCTGCAAAACCTCACTACACATTTTCAAGTGTTGTTGTGCGTGGGCAGGATGCGAAGAACTGACATTGAAAAGGAAACTGGAAACTAAAAAGACTGACAAGAACGCAGCATTATCTGGTCTCTACCGCTTCCGCCAGAACACACAACTCTCAGGTCTAAATAGTGAGGAGACAAATGTTTCTGCACCTATACAACCCCCCCCCCCCCCCCCCTCAAAAAGAGATGATTTACACAAGAAGTGTGTGTTTGAGGAACACATCAAGAGCACATTCAAACAAGTTTTCATGGATGCCAAAGCCACTACTAACGACATCCGGTAATTGACAAGGCAGGATCTGAACATACCCACAGAGGACATCTCCATTTCAGTGGAGATTATTTAAAAAGGAAGTCTAATACTATTTGGAGGGATTTGGGGGTCAACCATGCAACAGACCCTCAATTATTAACAGAGAGTGGAAGGCAATTTCACAACAGAGGAGTCTAAATAATAGGGGTTTCAGTTAATCTGTCACTTATAAACAGCTATTTATAAAAGAAGCAGCCTTGGATGGAAGCTCCCTATCATTTGAATGTTTCTATTATTTCCTGTCTAGTTTTTGGATGACTCAAGAATCTGTCAGGAATTATGTTGGTAAAAAAACAAACACATGTACAGCTGACTACTTGAGTAAGGTATGTCCAACAGAACCCCGTCTTTCAGTCTGAATGATTCATGCCTGAAGATGAACTAACAGTGTTTTTATCATCGGTAACCGGCTAATCTTGGTGCTCAATTCCATCACAAACTCGCGAAGTGATTGTGCTTTCCATCGAAGACATGTGATTGAGATCGGTGGGGACAACATTAAGACAAACCAAGTCATCAAATGCACAACTGATTTCACATGTCGCGCTGACTCTATAGGGTTGGGTTTGGGACGTTGTGTTAACACGTTTCTCGCTTGTCTACTGGCCCATATACCGACCCTGTCCTCACCCTGGGATGCTCTTCATACATGTTGGACTAATGACGAATCTGAATATGAACTCGAAAACTAAAATGTGGGTCATTACGAAGCAAACGAGCTGAGAGCCAACAGACGAATGGAGACATAAGAACCCGCATGCAGTTTTATCCGCTAGGTAGTCATTTAAAATCAGAGTAATTTGTTTGCTTTCTTAATAAGAGTCTCAATGAAGTAGGGAAATGTAACTTACACAGTCTCAGGCGTCTAATTAACTGGAGGTCTATATTCCATTCCCGTTGTAAATGATATGTCTTTTCTTCTAGTTTGAGTCTATATCGTTGTATAGCCTGTGCGATCTGCTTGCTGCCCAGTTCTGCTGTAGCCGCTGTGTGATGGCGTTAGCCTTGCAAGGCCACGATGAAACTATAACGGGATTTTTGCGGAGATTGACAGGACGTCGAGCCAATAGACGGAGACTGTGGGAGGAGGGAGAGACGAAAGATTGTAAACAGGTTTGGCGTGTCACTGGGTTTTCTTGTAGTCTTCAAGTGTGAAATCCCATTTTTGGAGTGAATACATTTAAATCTCAAACACAACTATCATATAATCTGAGGATAAATACAAGGGTAAAGGTGGGAATCGGAAGAAGAAAGAGGAATTAATTCAGACAATCTAGTGTGGTAGGAGTAAAGGCATTAACCAAACAATTATCTATACTAAAACTTGTTTTATATAATAACATACAATAAATTAATTGAGCAAAACAACACAGTTCGTTTATGTTATTCTGATCATTGCTTTGGAGCGCCACCTGCTGTACAGCAGCTGTAAAGTGCAATATACTGTATATATTTATCAGAGATGGGAAGTAACAAAGAACAAATAGCTTCATTGTTGTCCTAGATCGACTCGATTTTTGTGGTATCAGTGCTTTACGTCACAATTCGTTTTTCTGACAATTTTGCACTTTCATTTCGTATATATTTTAGACAAATATCTGCACTTTCTACTTCTTTAATTTTGAACCCAGTACGTAACATTATCAATATTATTTATTTAGTTTCCGTTTCGTTTCCTAGGAAGCAGAACAAACGTAAGGTATTCAACAAAGTTGTCATGGATGCAAGGCAAAAAGTAACTAGACTAACATTGTCCCAAACAAGTTTCAAACGAGTTGAAAAAGTTTTTTTTTGTTGTTGAAAAGGTAAAAATAAGAAATTTTCTTCAATCTATTTTGTTTTTAACTTCTCTATTCCTAACTCCCCTCTCCTCCTCTCTAAGATATCAAGCCAGCTCAAAACCCAGATAAGTTCAGCTCCGCTCTCGACATAACAGGAGGAGCACCACATGAAGCCGTCTCTGTGATGTCACAGACTGGCCTTGTTTGTTTCCACTCCTCTGCGCTCCTTCAGAAAAACATCATTTCTCACATATCCTTGGGCTCCGACAAAACATCAAACCACTGATTAATATGACTGTTAACCCCCCCCAGGCTGTCCCTGCGGCCCCCTTTCAAGTCAGGGGGCCTGGGTCGGGGGGGCTGGGTGTAGAGGGCTGGGTCAGGGGGGCTGGGTCCAGGGGGCTGGGCAGGGGGGCTGGGTCAGGGGGACTGGATCAGGAGCTGGGTCCAGGGGGCTGGATCAGGGGGGCTGGGTCAGGGGCAGCTGGATCAGGAGGCTGGTCAGGGGGCAGGGTCAGGGGCTGGGCCAGGGGGCTGGGGGGGGCGGGGCAGGTCAGGGGGCTGGTTCAGGGGGCTGGGTCAGGGGGGCCGGGTCAGGAGGCTAGATCAGGGGGGGCTGGGTCAGGGGGGCCGGGTCAGGGGGGCTGGGTCAGGGGGGCTGGGTCTTGCAGCTGTTGTCTCAGGGGTCCACAGAGGTGTCAGTCTAATTAAAAAAGCCAGTTGTTCTATGATATCAACAGGGCCATGAATCACTGACAGACAAGCACGTTTGTGCCAGTCACCCTGGGCGTTTTTTTGACAGCCTCTCTGAAGACAGACGTCGCAGTTGTTCTTAGTGAGACACAGAACCACTGACCCTGGCGCCTGAGTTCCTAGTGGCTGGCAACAGCCCTGGCTTGCTATTGGTTAGCAACAGGCCTGGCTTGCTATTGGCTGGCAACAGGCTGGCTATTTGTATTTCGAATGACAGGACGGTAGACTCAAAGGTTTACTACATGGGTAATGTTAATACATTTATTTCTCACAGCATAGATGCTAGCTCCCAGTATTCGATCGGGAGATAGTAAATACGATGAGTTAAAGAAATCAACATGTATTTATAAAAAACAAATATTGCACTCAAATCCATACATAAAAAGCTAATGTAAACCTAATCTAATGTAACATTAAACTAATGTAACAAAAACTGTCATACAGTACTTTCCACATCAGCTGTCAAATATAGAGTATTACCACTTTCCACCATAGGGTGGCAGTATACAGTCTGACCATGAAACACTGTAACTGTATGGATTTCAGGGTAAATTGTCCTAACCCTGCTCCTAACCTTAATCCTAATCCTAACCTTAATCCTAACCCCTTCTTCAAAACTGTACAAAGAAAACACTAGCAGGACATCCTTGTCAAATAATACATGAAAAAATGGTATCACAAAGATTCTCAGGGGGGGATATTGCAAAACTCCTGTCCTAATCATCTCCACACACTGCGAAGGATACATGCAAACACCCAACCTTTCTGTCTCTCCTTCAATTGTGTTGCTACATTTACTCTCTTTCATCCGTCCACATTCCTTTTCTGTGTAACTGTGTAAGAAGAGATCTCACCACAGGTTTTCTGTGTAACTGTGTAAGAAAAGATTGCACCACAGCTTTTCTGTGTAACTGTGTAAGAAGAGATCTCACCACAGGTTTCCTGTGTAACTGTGTAAGAAGAGATCTCACCACAGTTTTTCTGTCTGAGAATAACACGGGTTAAGACCACTTCATCTTAGTCCTATCGTGGACGTCTGTGTGAGTATGTGCCAAGACTAAGTGTAGTCGTTTGTCTTTGTTATCTATCTTTTACCTTCAGTAAAAGTCTAGCAGACAGGATCTAGCAGACGAAACCGGGAGGCAGACACAAAAGAGCTTTCCAGGCATTTATCATCTCAAGGTGAGCGTGTTGGATCGAACGGACTGTGGGGGTGTCTAGACCGATAAGGTACATGCAAAGGAACGCTGCTGCCGTGGGTGTAAAAAGGACCAGAGAGGAATTCTGACAAGTTAAAGGATCACGGACAAAAAATGTAAGAAAGTAAGAACGTTGTGCTCATAGAAATGCAGCAACATGTATTCACAGCCCTGATTGTAACAGAGTAATACATCTTTAAAGTACACTTTTCATTTTTCATACAAAACGGTGAAAAAATACCACAAACACCTGTATAAATATTATCAGTATTCCATGAAAAAAACACACACAAAGTATTCAAAAAGAAGTATATGAAAAATGTCAGCTCATCAATATTCTGGTACAAAAAAAAAAGACTTTTGTTCGAGTGCTTCAAACGGCAGTTTCAAAATGAATGTCGTCAGGAAAAGTCATCAAGGTTGGCGACACGTGTAGCCTTGTTCCTGGAAACAGGTGTGGAGTAGCAACAGCAGGAGGGCATGAAGGAGTCGGAGCTCCGCCCAGGTGTGTGTGTGTCAGTGCAGGCTTGCACCTGGGTCAGTCCTTCAGGCTATAACGTCAGGGTTCTTGGAACATGGCTCGTAGTCAAGCGGCCTCAATCTGCCCTCCGCCTCACTGGAACGCCAAAGAAAACGTCAACTTGAATACAGCCGCACCACTTGCATGCTTCACGCTCAGGATGTAGTCTTGTGACAGCGGAAACATCTGCAGAGCAGGTAATTAAGGTCCCCCCAACCCCTACCTCCCTTTACCCCTCCCATCCCACCCCCACCTCTCCCCTTCACATATATAAATGGCTATGAAGTTCAACCACACCTCTGATTGGCTCCTTCCACGTCCTGAATGGTGTCAGGTAGATGCTTATTGGCTGTCTCAGGCAGCAGCAGGGTCAAGCCGGCACCCAGCAGGGTGAACAGGCCAAAGAGCATCATGGGAGCGCTCTTACTGAAGGTCCTTAGGAGGTAAATGATAGGGGCCAAGACCCCTCCGGCCCGCGCGCACATGGAGCCCATGCCAATCCCGTTCTGCCTGCGTTGGAGCCAGATAATAGACTGTTACAGCCCTGAGCCCAAACCAAGCTCAGCTCCGCCCTCACTGTCACTGTCACAGCAGGGTTCTGGAACTAAAACCAGACTGAGCGATCGCCACCACAACCCTGGACAATGAACCACAGATGTTCAGCTATGCAGCTATGGGAACTTAGACAGAGAAACGGTCCAGGGAAATGGTCAAGTTTTAAAAAATGTTTGTTAGTGTTCTGAAATGACCCTGTGTTCTTGGATTACCCTGGGCATAGCCACAAGGCTCTGGACACTAAATCTGCAACTTCACGCTCACCTGATAACTGTTGGAAACACCTCAGCAGAATAGATGTAAACTATGGAAAGGGACGCGGTGATTCCAAACTTGCCGATCATAGCCAGGATGGTTCTGATGATGGAAAGGTCTGGAAAAAGACGAAACGTTGTGACCTGGATGTGTCAGAGCTGAGTTGCGCTTGCAAGTGAACCCCTTTTCTTGTAGATCTGTCTACGTGTAACGAGGTAGTTCACTAACAAGGAATTTCATTAACCAGGTAGTTCACCGACGAAGTAATTCACTAAAAGAGACAGTTCACTGACAAAGGAGACATTTCAACATAAACCGGTTCATCTGCAAAAAGCCAGAGCAGCCAAGTGGTCCACTTGTTTAAGGCTAAGTAGGTTTTTCAACTTAAATTTCAGACGTGTTGTGCTGTACGCTTAAAACCACCTAGACTGCAGTACACTTTCCTTTGACAACCAAGTCTACCATAGACAAAGCTATGAGCTAATCTTAGCACACCAGTCCATAACGTGTTTCGTGTAAACTTGTTCAGTCTCTTTGGAAAGGTTATGTCCTTCAGGATGTTGACACTGAGGGAGGAGATGTAAAAACAAAGTTTAACATGTCGCGTGCCGTACCATCAGGGATGAATATCGTCAGCAGACAAGCGATACCTCCAACTGCCAAGAAGGCCAGCTGGGATATCTTACGGGAGCGGTTGAGGGTGAAGAGCGTGATCGTCCGCGCTGGCATCTCCACTAGTCCGAAGATGAACTGGGTGAGGTAGATGTTCATTCCAAAGTCAGAGATGTTGAGAGACAGACCGTAGTACACCATCACGTTGACAAACCTGTAAACACACAGAAGCAGATGATAGAGGGGTGGAGGGGTGGAGAGGTGAAGGGATAGAGGGGTGGAGGGGTGAAGGGAAAGGTGGGTGGAGAGGTGAAGGGATAGAGGGGTGGAGAGGTGAAGGGATAGAGGGGTGGAGAGGTGAAGGGATAGAGGGGTGGAGAGGTGAAGGGATAGAGGGGTGGAGAGATGGAGGGGTGGATATTTGGAGGGGGTGGAGGGATAGAGAGGTGGAGAGATGTTGGAACCCAGTTGAATGAGGAGTGATTTACGTGTAACGGTTGGTGAAACAGTTTGCGACATGAAAGAGCTTGTCCAAAAAAAGTTAGCGAAAAACACTAGCGAACAGCCAAACTGCTGCTAACTGTTAACAGAGGAGGAGGAGGAGGAGGAGGAGGGGAGCGGAGTTAAACATGGACATTTGCCGTTCCTCTGTTTTTGCCACCGTGCAGGTTTTACTGACACACACAAACACAGACACACATACTGTACACACGTTATGAGACAGAGGAGATGTTGTAAGGGTAAAAACAGGAAATGAGAAAAATATGTCTGAGGAGAAAAGAAGAAACCGCAGAGTAATTGAATCCCATCAAGAGTTCTTAGTGATGAAGAAGTCTCTGCTGTACTGGAGCTGAAGAACCAGAGAGGTTTAACATTGCTGACTGGATGTTTCCAATTAGTTCTTAAAAAAAAAAAAGGTAAATTGCAGTTTGAAATAGTTTAAAATTAATTTCAGATATTGTACGTGGTTTAAGACTGAAACCACTTCAAATTTGTTACTACTCGGTGCTGGGAGAATCTTCTAGACTCCAGAATGGAGAAGATGACATTTCCATATCCAAATACTCATACCGTACTGTGTTCTTATCAATGCTTTCATTCAAATAACTTACACAATAAAATTAAAACTTGTGTAGCAGCTTCCCAAGTCACACCCTAAGAAACATATCTCTTAAAAAACCAGCAACACATGTACCAACTTATTTGGTGCAGTTTTATAGTTCAGTTGGTCTCACGTTACAAACTCAGTAACTGATAGGGAAAGCTTTGTAGTCAGTTACAACAAATGTAAACAATTGTTTTGTCTTCCACTGATGATCGGCCCAATGCCTGCAGGGGGGGGGAACATTAGGAGAGATGTGTTCTGACAGGGTCCTTTTGAGGAAAATCGCCTTTCCCCTCAGAGAATGAATGTTAACCACAGCTGGCAATTTCACAGGCAATTAAACTGCATCTGAGAACCAGTGTTAGACACTCACCACAGGTAGAAAATGATCAATGAATGCCTCCTCATTTTAGGAGTGCGGACCAAGTCGATGACTGTGTGTTTCTTCCTGTCCTCAAGCTTGGTCTTGTCTTTGTATCCCTGAAGAGGTAACCAATCAAAACGTCAGAAGCGATGGCAGATGCAATCATCCAAGAACATAAGCACATCTGCATAAGCCAAGTAACCTGTTTCACCTGTTTAATATTAGATGACACCTTTTCTTAGCACAAGGAGCCTCAGGGAGATCGTAGTGTGTCTACGCCTTTGGGGTTGGGGGTCGTTCTGCAACAGTTTTAACTGAAGTGATCGAGGGTTACCTGACTTATCTCCACATCATCCTGCAGGGGTTTTCCGTTCATTAGGGCAGCCTTGCGGATCAGATCCATGGCTTCCTCATTCTTGTCATTGGCCATTAACCAGCGAGCCGACTTCGGCAACACCCTAGGAATGTCGAGGAGAGGTGTTCCAATGGTGCGCACACAAACAAGTATGTATGACCTGAAGCATGCATGGGAACTAGCAACAAGCACTAGCCTTCTGTCATCCGTATAGGTTTAAAAAAGGCTACAGTAATGATCGTGGAGGGCGCGTGTGAATGATGCGCCACTGTGAACACGTGTTAGCCTGAGTCATGCACCAAGAGACTGCTGTTAACACCGTTAGCATTGACCTGGATTAAAACCAAAAAGTCTTCAACACTGTTCCCTCCACCATGTTGAGGTTAGACTGAGCACTGTGGTACCGACGGACTCACCAGATGTAGAAGATGAACAGAAAGCCTGGTGCTGAGATCGCCAGCTGGAGTTTCCGCCAGTCGCGTATTAAGTAGGCTAGTCCCGCCAGGATAATGTAACCAAAGCCAAAGAAGTAGTCTGTGATGACACCAGCTAGCATCCGATGCTTCGATCCTGTCCACTCTGTTCCTGCGGGATCGAGAGACAAAACAGAAACTGTAGGTTTTCAAGAGTGCGTGAAAAGGCTGGGTTATGCTACAATCATGTTATGAATTTAAGAGAAGTTGGGCGTTGGGAATTGGATTTAAGAGGAATTAGGATAACCGAAATTGGAAAGAATGTGTGTCTGTCAAGAGGACCAACCTAAAACAAAAGCGTTCATGATGACTGCTGAAATAGTGGTCCCAACCACAAAACGCAGAATGACGTAGATGTAGAAATTCGGCGCGAACGCTGCTCCGACCCCGAAGGTCGTCTGAATCGCCAAACCAACCAAAATGATGGGCCTGCGACCGTACCTGAAACAAGACAAGACACACAGTCCCAATCTCTTCAAATCTGCAGATACTCTTCAGTCATCTTCACGTACAGGCCCTCTGCTAGGTTCAGTTTGTCCAGACCAAGACATATGCTGCAAATTAGACTGGGTTTGAATAATCCCCAGTGTTAAAATACTTCAAATACTTTTGACTTGGCTGGAAAACCAGAGGGCAATTGAAATAAAATCACTGCCATCGCCTATAAATAATAATGAATGAAACAGCTTCCAAAGCGAGAATTCTACAAGGGCATTTTTCCCCCCTGAATTTTATAACTCGCCGTGCGACTATAGAAACACAGAAAAACTCCAATCTTTCGAAAGATAGACGGAGGATGTTTGGATGTTTTACAACAACTCACTTGTCTGCCAGAGCACCAAACACCACAGCTCCGATCAGAAGTCCAAACATGTAGATAGAGGCGCCGATGTTGTTCAGATTGGCGTTGTCACATACCAGGTCCCACTGCAACGGGGAAACAAACCAACTGATTTACTGTTAACCCACATAGTGGAAAGGTCCAATTTCCTTTGTGTTTAATGTTTCATGGCTTTTTACTTGGCAGGAGGTAACATTTTATAGATCTCTGTCTCTATTCAAAGGCTATGTATTGTTTATAAAAAGCTTTGCTACATATTCGTTTGCTGAGAAAGTTGATATTCTTCTTTGTTAAAACCCTGACATCTGATCTATTGAAATCTTGCTGAGAGTATTTAGAAACCTGGTACGGTATTAAGGCTCAGAATAAGATTGGACTGTCTAGGATTGTGAATTCTGTCCAGCTGAGAATATCATCTGTAAACAATGATCGAGCTGACTGAAATATTTAGTCTTTACAGATTGTTTGGTATCCTTTTCTATTCCCTGTTTATTCAACTTTACAGTCTCGTCCTTGAAAGGGGTTACAGTTCTTACAACACATTTGATGGATTCCTAAATGAAGGCTCCTAATGTGATGAATATGAATCTGCACTTTGATAACTGTTTTTTTATTAAAGCTTTAATTGTATTGTTGTTTTGATGAGTGCGTGTCCTGTGTTATGCTTTTTAATCAATTCTTTGTCGTGGTAAAAATCTATACTCAAGGGAACATAGAGAAGCCAAAGAAAGACATGTTTCTAGATGTCAATCATGTTCATGTTTCATTTTTACCTTACCTTACTTTCTACACTACAGTAATAGTTCACGACTGTCAATACTTGGTTAATCCACATTTCTATGTCCTCACTGTTTTTTCCAGCGCCCACGTTGCTGACTTATAGAGCTCTCACAGTACTAACACCCAGAAGTTGGGCTTTCAGTATACCTTGAACAGAGAGTCTTACAGTAAAGGTTTGGTCCCAGACTAGTGTTTGTGTGTCAAAACAAACTCTGGCCCTGCCAATGTGGTTGTTGTCGTTCCAGAAGGCTTGTCTTATGGCCAAACAAGGCTATAATAATTCAGTCACACCAGGCCCCTCCCTGACTGTCCTCACTCATAACCTAACGTGACGGAGGGCGACTGATCAGACTTGTAGCAGGGGCCCAGAAAGGATGCCTGCACCACAGGAGGCCACATTTCTCCCCTTCTGCCAGCAACCTTGGCTGGTCTCAGATATCTCCTCAGCCGGCTGTTACATAGCTGCCTCAGTCTAACAGGAGTAGAAAGACCTCCAAGCAGCAAGCAGCACTCACCTCCTTTCTCGCAAGAATCCGGAGGAGGATATCTCCCATTCTGAAGACCAGATGGACGGAGAGAAGCGGGAAAAATGAGCTGTAACTACAGGAGACCACGACTCACCTCGGTTGCCACGGTGCTGTGGAAAACGTCCTTGCTGAACTCCCATCCCCCTTGGCAGCTTGCGAAGGCGTGGCTGTTGATGAGAGCCAAGGCATCGCTGTCGTTGATCTGGAGAAGCGAAGAGCCACTGCTGGGGCCCGGGCTGGGGCCAGGGGTCGAGCAAGTCAGGTCAGCATCATCGGCCACCAGGCTGAAGTTCAAAGCAGCGTGGCTGGAGGCTGAAGGCCAATGGGAGCGACAGAGATGGGGGGGTACCGCTCCTGTGAAGACTGATACCAGCATGTGGAACGCCAGCAGGATCTGGGGCAGACAAATCCATACGTACAAGATCTTCTGGAACTTTCCAAAGCCCCCAATCTGAGCAAGGATCTCGTCAAAGTTCATGCTCCTCCTCTTTCTAGCCACTCCTCCTGCGCTTGCCCTGGCCGGAGCGTTTCCTCAGGTACAGCAGGTCGCACTGAGCCACCTGATGCAGCGGAGGTGTAGACGTCTACGTGGACAGAGGGCACCCAGGGACCAGGACTCACAGACAAGCTCAGGATCAAGCTGGTTTTTAAACTCGTGTCGAGTCTCCCTGTTCAGATGCACTCACACCTGGGGTGTAGCTTGAGCGCGGCTGAAGCTGACTGTAGTCAAATGGCACTCTCCCAGCAGCAGGGTAATATAACCATGCTCTGGGGGGGGAGGGGCTCGCATGCTCAGAGGGGAGGGGCTCACATGCGAGGGAGGGGAGGGGTTTCCCTCAGAGGGCGGAGCTACTTATGTGATGACTGAGAGGCAGCACTTGTCTCTCTTGCTCCCTTTCCCTCGCTCTCTCTCTCCCTCCCTCCCTCTCTGTCATTCCCTCCCTTTTCTTCCCTCACTTTTTCTCCCTCCCTTCTCTCTCTCTCTCTGTGAATGAGAGGCAGTTTGTTTACGCATTCGGTGTAGTGGTTTTTCTTTTCTTCTTCCAACTAAGGCTAGATGTCATTCAAAACCTATACAGCGAATGGACAGCAACAACAAGTAACCATGTTTTCAATTAATCCAATCAATTGATTGACAGTTCAATGAAAGTTTTAGATTTTGAAAGACCAGACTGGGTATGTAAGCACATGTACTTACACGTTTGGAAACTGTACCCACTTTATCAATCTATCTTCAATTCTTCACTGCCTCTGGACAAATCTCACAGTAGGAGAACAAACTAAGCATAAAGATTTTCAAATTCCTGTCCGGCCTCCCAAACTTCATCTACTGCTGGATGGCAAGAGTCAAGATTTAACTAAACTCGCCGTGACAAAAACGTGGATGGCGGATTTAGTTTTAATTCCACCCCTGCCTCAGCGAAAGGCCATAATTACTCCCATCATCCCCTTCTCGTTTTCCTTTGTGATGGTGTCGTCTTTACCTCCTGTTGTTGGTGTCCGATGTCTTTTCATCCAGAGGATATCCCAATCATAACCCCTTCCGCAAAACAGCACCAAGCCTCCAGTGTTCAGAGGAGGTGACTGACACTGGGCATTCTTTCCATAGGGTGTGGGGGCCCCAATGTTCCCACACTCTGCCGGGAAGAATACATTCACCTTTTTGAGAATACGATAGGAAATACAGCATGTTCCCTTCTCCATTTATAAGGCTTGGTATGACATCACAGGTGGAGTAGAAGTCTGAAAGTGGAGACAGCTACTTCTCAACCTGCTCCTTGGTCACGTGAGGCTTTGAAAACTCTCGGAAAGTCTGTCAGTAGTGGCAGAGACCGATAGGAAAACTCTCCTGGATGCCAGCGATAGACGAAAAGAGACGATGGAAGAATCCTTGTAAAGGACAACAAACACCATTTGTTATGGATGTAAAATGAACCAAGATTAAAAATGTGGGGTTTAAAATAAAATCAAACTTTTTAGCTTTACATTCACAGGACAATACCTGAAGAGCGTTTTTTCCCCTCATTGCAAAGGCCCTTGCTCACTGAGAGCTATAAGAACTTAACCATTGCTACTTTTTGTCAAGAAAAAGCAATTGAATGATAATGACAAGCTCGCCTAGTTTTTTTTCCCCCTCACTTCCTGCTACTTATTAGATCAACGTATCCTTCAAACGACACACTCGGTCTTCATTCTAGTTCATTTGACAAACAACAGATTGTGGGATTCAGTAACTGGAAAGTGATGCGGTTAACCGCCTGATATGACGTGTCACATTCAGAATCACCAAGATGCCCTTGAGTCAAGGTTTGTGAACTCGAACCAGTGGGGAAGTGGAAAAAAACAAACCAAAAAAAAAAAAACTTTTTCTTGCCTGGGGATTTGTAAACCAAGCTGATGCCAGGAGATCGTTCTACAACACCCAACACCTTAGATCACTGGTATGAAAGGATATCAAGTAGATCGCCATCTTTCTGGGTCACAACGACGAGCCAGTCTAGCGATGTCACCAGAATCACACAGCAAAGAGAGAAAGAAGTGCCCCACAGCTGGCCAGGGGGGTTATTTATAGCCTGGGCATGGTGACTGAAGGCCTACACATCCGACAAGCTAAATCGGAGGGTGGAGAGCACTGGGTACAGCCTGCTTGATCTGCCAGGGGTTGGGCACTGAGGCAGGCGGGGAGCGAGGAGGAGGAGGAGGAGGAGGAGGAGGAGGAGGAGGGGGAGGGAGATTTTTTTGGAGCCATTCTGCACCAACACGTAGATGTAAAGAGCTGGGCTGGGTGTAAGGAGGAGAGAACGCAGGCTCCTGTTCTGTACCTGAACTGCTGAGACTAGGAAACACAGCAGAGTGGCTGATAGGCGCAATCTAACCAGAGCACTTTATTAAAGAACCCTTGTTCTAAAATGATATGTGGATGAAATTAAGAAGGTGACAGAGAGAGAGAGAGAGAGAGAGAGAGAGAGAGAGAGAGAGAGAGAGAGAGAGAGAGAAAGAGAGAAAGAGAGAAAGAGAGAAAGAGAGCAAAGGAGAGAGAGAGAGAGAGAGATAAAGAGAGAGCAAAGGAAAGACAGAGAGAGAGCGAGAGAGAGAAGAGAGAGATCAATAAAGACAGATAAAGACACAGACAGATGAGAGTATGAACTGCAGCAGCTTGTCATGGTTGCTTTGGGATTAATTAGCCTGGAAACCATCCACACTCCTTCTTGCTGCCGCAACTGAAGAAGTTTGTGGCGGCAAGGATGTGGAATAAAAAAAGGAAATTCCATTAACGTGGCCCAAGTTGAAAGCAGCATATGTTAAACTCTTTAGACTGCTTGAAAGACGTTGTGGATGTGAAATGTAAGTAATGCGATGACAGAGTTTGTGTGTGTGTCAGACAGGTCATTGAGTACCTCTGATTAGTCTTTGGGTTACGTTTGCGTTCCAGAGGGGGAGGATTGAGAGGGAAAGGTACAAATGAATGTTGCAATGACAAGCGGAACGGAACCGAATCAAGAGAGTTTTTTTTCTTCAACGCCAAATGTTTTAGAAGTCTGATTCAAGTTCAATGGCAATATTCACTCTTACCTAGGATTTTGTGAGACAGTGATTATGCATGGGTGGTCATATTTATATATTATGTTGTCTGCTTATTTTAAGTCCCTTTTCCTCAATTACAAAACAACGTTACGCTGACTTATATAATTCACCTTTCCATCCTTTTATAAACCTCGTTAATGTGGACTCACGTGACTACCTTGATTTAACTACCGTACCGAACAGGATGATTTGGTTACGTACTTTTTATATGGAGACGGTCACCAGGAAAACATTTTCCTTGTGTGATGCACCATGAAAAGGTGTGAGAAGAGTAATTTATTAACGCGAGGTGTGTAATAGTCCTGGAATGTCCCTATGGGTTCACCTGCCTGTGGGAGAAGATTCTCGACAACAGCTGGGAATAGCGAGATGTGTTGCTTACGCGCCCAGATGGGGTGTTATAACTGCAGGGTGTTTAGTTAATCTCATTTAACACTTTACAGCTAACTGTCGGAAAGAAGTATGAAAATAATTACTCAAGACTGTCAAGTCATCAATCATATAAAAGGCTAAAGCAGTGATAGAAAAGGCGATTTGAAATGAACTCAAACGTTCCGCATTTAAATCGAATCTCACGTGTTTTGTTTTTATGGTTGTGTAAGAGACTTAATTGACTAATATTCTGTACGTAACCTGTATTATTTATTGTCGTACCTTCAGATAACCTGCTGAATATGCATAGTCTAAAAGCTATGGCATCTAAGTGCCCAAACAAGCACTTTTGCAAATGATGATCGTCAGGCTATAGACTAAACAATGGTCGAACGAGGGAAACGTTAGACTGTGAAAGCATAAAAGACATTGAGTAAGATGTATTTAGTTGAAACTGCAGAACAAGTTGAGTGGGGTGACTGTTGGGAACTCGTTTTCACGAAACAAATTCTATAAAATGGAATGTAACTTATAAAACCGCAATTGGTCCTCAGTCACTACAGTGAGCATGCGCACCACCTAGTGGAACAAACTCAATACTTTATGCAACAAGCAATTACATACTGTTAGTTACAAAACTCAAACCGTGGTTTAGTGTTTCAATGACCCGATACAATGTGTTGGCACATGGTGACCTGTATTGAGTCTTAAAAAGCGCCCTTTCGTAATGCAGTACAATATTGTGTATGTTTGACAATGGAATACACATTTAACGACTTTATAAAATGTTTGAATTTATTCAAACAAATATTGAAACAACTCGAAGTTTTTAAGGAGATGTTTTGCCGTCAAATTTGCGTGTATCGGATGTGGGTGTATTGAGGGTGATTTACCATCCATTTCATTTTACACCAGCCTATAAACAGCGTATCATACATTCCGCAGATACCCTCCTTGTGTAAGTCACACATATGGTGCTTGTGTAACGCTCTTACTTTCCAAAAGTCAGCTTGTCACTCGATCCCGGGAGCCGTCTACTCGGTGCCGGTTCATCTTTACACTCATTCGGTTTCCCCCCCCCCCATTCCACTCCTCTTACAGTAGTTTCACAGTTATTGTAGTTTAAATTACCTGCCACCGCAAGAGAGATTTGACAGCTGAAATTGAGGCATCAGGGAAATCCGACGTGGGTGTTATAAGGGTGACCGAGGGACTGCATCAGTACGGACGACGGCCTGTAGTAAGATTCCTTTCAGGTCTTATAAGACCAGTATGAATAGGTGGGAGGGAAGGAAGGTGATGGGACGTGAGAGGAGGGGAGACGGGGGAGGGACAGGGGAGATGGGGTAAGTGAGATAGAAATGTAAAACACCTCTAAGCCTTCACAAAAATCATTGAGTTAAACTTCCTAGTATCCCCTAAGCAAATATTACTCTGACGTTAAAGCGAAACAGACTGTCTTTGGGGGAGGGGAGGGGGCGGGCACATTATCAACTACACCACTAAGATGCGTTTAGATTTATTAGCGATGGTTTTTTAGAGGTATCCAAATAGAAAACGTGGCACAGAATTTAGGCTCCAACTTTAACGGTATGAGTGTTAATGTGTGTCTTTGTAGTGAGGCCTGAAGGTATCACACAGGCGCGCAGAGTGGGACCTCTCGACCCAAAGTAAATACTGAAGGAATGTGAACTCAAATATAATGTGCTCCACAAAAACTGGGACATGCTTAGCACTAATTAGGTTAAAACACTACACGCTCATTCATGAGATGGGAGTAAAATGTCTTGTGAACAGTCAGCACCAACTCTATTTATCAAACGTATCCTACTGTACGTGTTGCCAAACATGAGTATGGCAGGAAGTTTATCAAACTTGAATTACCACTAAGTTCCTATCAGAAAATGATCCACATGTGTGATTACATATTAAATTATCATTGGGATCAAAATATGCTTGGTGAACCCACACCAACCAACTTAACAAGAAGAGTAGGCTTGGGTCTGGGAGAAAGCCAGCGTTTATGAGGACAAATATGTCTCCTTTGGATCAGCGAGCCACAGAAAGGTGTGTTTAGAGAGGAGACAGAGGTAGGCTTTGTGCGTCTCTCCTGCAGGTCAGCTCCCTCCATCTCTCTCCCCCCCCTGCTCATTCCCATTCCTGTTCCCCCTTCCCTCAATCCCTCCTTCCCAGTCATCTGTCTCCCTGCTCTTAGAGCTCATACAAACCTGATACAAACCTGATAACTTAGAAAATGCTATCGCTACTCTGCCAATCCCTCCTGGTCTTCCTAACGCAGCAGGTAAGTGCTTTGGCTTTCCTCTCTCGTCTCACAATACCAAGACAAGCTGAGCTACCAAGTCCTCTGACAGGAGAGACAGTTAGTCTGTGACTCAACACCTGCTCTCTGTTTAAAACGTGGGAGCAGAGTGGCTGCCAAAGAGATAGACAGTAGCTAGCCTCGTCTCTGCGGCGTGTCAGTCACACAGAGGGTGATATTCCTCATTTGAGTTGGCTTTTAAATGGTTAAGGAAAATGTAACAGTAGTTTTTTTCTTTTTGTTTTCAACAGCAGGGGTTGTTTTGAATGCATGCTTCTGTGAGTGGAACATTTTTGAGGCTTTAACAGGGTGTGGTGTGGTGTAGTAGTGGTGAAATAAGAAAAAAATCAGGGCTGTTTTCTGTTCCCTATTGAACTCTAAGTAAAAAGAGAGCATAGTCACCTGTGTTTCCAACTGTTTCAGTAGGTCCGTTTTCACACTATAAAATGAGCTCATTCTGTAAACCTGACAGAAAGGCTTCAGATTTTTGGCATAACCTTGAGTAGGCTTGGGAAGCAGAGAATTGTCAGGCCATGTGGACACAACTGCACAGTACACTGTGATTGCATCACAGCACATACAAAAAAAAAAACAGACAAACATACATAAAAAAATAATAATAAAGGAATAAACAAAAGTCGATACTTTGACTTAAATGATCTCAGGTTAAAAAGCAATAGTTCTTATGTGTGTTGTTTGGTAATTAGGTTTGGGGTTTTCCTTCAGGAATATGCAGTGAATGCCAACTATTTCTAATGTACAGTACAAAGGAACTAATTGTTGGCAGTAAATCTCAGGGGTTAAAAGCTTCAGCTTGGTTTAAATGATATCCCTTCCCTTTTCAGGGTGTAGAACAAGTTATTAGACGCACACTGTAGCACGTCACTTGGTTCCTGAGGTAATTTACCTCCTGACGAGACTCTAGATAGACTCTGATTACCAAGTCACTCTGACGTTCTGAAGTCTACCGGGGGCTGTTGGAAACTCTTGCCTTGGGCATCGTATAACTAAGACCTGAAATGATCATCACATATGTAAACGTGGAAAAACTGTTTTGTCCCCTGGAAACCCCCCAGAACCCCTCTCTTGTATTGTTACGGAAATGTGCCTGTGCCTTAACGAATGAAAGAGGTTATTTACTGTGCTACTTAACACAGTGTATCCTGTCACTGTGATGTCGTCACAGTATATCTTTTCACTGTGATATCGTTACAGGATATCCTGTCACTGTGATATCATCACAGGATATCCTGTCACTGTGATGTCATCACAGGATATCCTGTCACTGTGATATCATCACAGTATATCCTGTCATTGTGATATCATCACAGTATATCTTTTCACTGTGATATCGTTACAGGATATCCTGTCACTGTGATGTCATCACAGTATATCCTGTCACTGTGATATCGTCACAGTATATCCTGTCACTGTGATGTCATCACAGTATATCCTGTCACTGTGATGTCATCACAGGATATCCTGTCACTGTGATATCATCACAGTATATCCTGTCATTGTGATATCATCACAGTATATCTTTTCACTGTGATATTATCACAGTCTATCCTGTCACTGTGATATTAACACAGTACATCATCACAGTGTAACCTGTCGCTCTGATATTAACACAGTCTATCCTGTCTCTCCAGTGTCTCTGCAGGGCTCAGAACCATCATGGGCAGCTTCTGGCTCCGCGGGAGAGCAGGGCCGTGGTTGAGAGACAGCAGTTCTGCCACTGGCCCTGTAAGTGCAGGGCTAAGCCTCAGTGCGCCCCAGGTGTCAGCTCCGTGCTGGACGGGTGCGGCTGCTGTAAGAGCTGTGCCCGACAGGTCGGGGACGCGTGCAACGAGAGAGACGTCTGCGACCCTCACAAGAGCATGTACTGCGACTTCTCAGCAGACAAACCTCGCTTCGAAGTCGGAGTCTGCGCCTGTGAGTGATTCTAACTTGATTCTAACGTTTTTGCTGACGCCGGGGGGAAAAAAGCAACGATTTTTATGTGGTTGACTGACTCAACTTCATCATGAATCACTGCAGATTCTGAGAGACTAATGTAACTGTAAAATACATGCTTAGTCAATTTGTGATAAGCTACCGCCCTACTTTGCATAGAGACTATAGGGATACGCACGAACCTGTTGCTAGATTCATATCGCTAAAACCGCACAGTAACTCATCATTCAAATCAACCATCAAAGAACATCACAGAATTTACACACTTTGTTATCCAAAACCTCGCATTGAAAACCAACATCACCGCAAGAATGCTTCAATCAGTGTCTAAAGCAGTCGCACAACCCTGAGCTCATTTACCATCTCGATCCCTCTCTTCGCTCTCAGACATGATGGCGGTGGGGTGCGACCTGAACGGAGCACATTACGACAACGGCCAGGCCTTCCAGCCCAGCCCCTTGTACAAGTGCACATGCATCGCCGGAGCCATCGGCTGCACCCCTGCCTTCATCCAGAAACCCGCTAGCCTCCAAGCCCCCACCCCTCTGAGGGCCAGCCTGCCGGCTGGACTCCACAGCTCCCAGAACCCTACGAAGAACCAGCAGGATACAAGCTACGTAGCCATGCCAGGTGTGTGTTTGCTGAGAAAACCTAGAGGGAGAATTGCCAGTTTGTATGGCCTGGAATTGTAATTGCTGTCAAAGCTGAAACTGAATGGGCGAAGGAGTGCGTTTGGTTATTTTGGTGGTGGAGCTGAGAGAAAGGACTCAGTGTGGCTATATGTGGTCAGGAGAGGGCTGGGTAGACTGGCTTGTGAACACCCATTGAGAACACCCTACTCACTTTCAATCGAAAGCGCCAAAGGCCTCTTTCAAGTATGCTTTGATGTACCGTATTAAAAGTACATATTGCTTTGCTTGGCTCGGTTTGCAGAATAAGACCCATCCTGATTTTAAGGTAATCTGAGTCGATAGAGCTACCAGTTGTTGTTGTTTTTTTAGTGGTATTGAAAACAAATTATAAATGACTTCAATAACTGGTTTGTTGAAACAACATTGACGGGATAAAGAATCAACGACTTCATATTTACGAAGAGTTTTTTTTTTAACCTTCTTGGCGTGTCTGAAGATAGCTTGACTGTGTTGGCTCTAATAATCTAATAATCTGCAATCTATCTAGATTCTGGCTCAGTTGTGTGGGAGATGAACTGTGTGATGGCGTGACCCGGTGCAGGCCCAGGCTTGGCCTGAGGTGCTCTGTGTCCACAAGGTCCTTCCTGGTCTGTTCAAATCTATCCTGAATACGTTTTTTTACCACTAGCAATCGAAGGAGTGAAAACTGAAAATCAGTAGAGTAAGTTAAATTGCTTTAAATAGGCCTAAGAAACTTTATACCCTGGCATCCAGTATAGCAACCTGGACAGTTTCCAGCTACATGCGTAGACTATCTCAGGAATTTTAAGGTCGGCATAGCAACAAACGCGTCCTTTGAATCTGAGTGGCGTTGTGACGTCAGATAGGACGGTTTTGGCAATAGGACAGTTTTTGGCCTGACAGTGCCATTTAACTGTAATACTGAAAGCTTACAGGGATCCTCCTTTAGCCTGGAAGAAGAACTGCCTGATCCAGACCACTCCCTGGAGTCCCTGCTCCAAGACCTGCGGGCTGGGGATCTCCATCCGCGTCAACAACGACAACGGCAAGTGCGAGATGAGGAAGGACCGGCGTCTGTGTCTGCTGCGACCCTGCCAGAAGAGCCAGCTGAGGGCCATGAAGGGGAAGGTGAGTGGGGCTGGCAGAGGGAGAATCAGGCCAGGGGATGGCCAGCTGAGGGCCATGAAGGGGAAGGTGAGTGGAGCTGGCTGAGGGAGAATCAGGCCAGGGGATGGCCAGCTGAGGGCCATGAAGGGGAAGGTGAGTGGAGCTGGCAGAGGGAGAATCCAGCCAAGGGGATGGCAAGGTTTGTGTTGCCGTGGCTGGGAACCAAGAGCGTAGGTTTGGGTGGGGAAATACACGCCACACTTGACCTAAGCAGCTCAAATTAGTTTGGTCAAATGTTTGCAGGGGGGGGGGGTCATTTTGTCATCTTTAAATATTGACAGGAACTAGTTCACCTAGTGTTCCCCCTTAAGTATGCACCCATGCAGAGAAGCTGGGGTGGCGGGTTTGGACCCAGGTCCGGGAGAGTATCGGCTGTGGGCACGGCCGACGTCGGCATGTCGACTGTTACGCGAGCAGTCCTCAATCTTGGTGTGGGCTGCTCACAGATCGCCAGCCCACTCTTCCATTCTGACATGGGATCTGTCATGGTGACTGTCTGCAGAAATGGACCTGCGTGTCCATGGATGCCAACGATATGCTTGTCAGGTGGGGGAAAAATAGAACAGGCCTGAGATGACTGTCATACTGGTAATACCCATCCACATGCATTGGATAGCTGGAGAAGGTACAGTAGCTTCAGTCAACAGACCACACAAATCCCTGTAAGGAACATAATTGAACACGGCTCGTTTTTTTTTTTTTTTTTTTTTACCAGATTCCAAAAGGTAAGACGTGCCGGCCCAAGTTCCAGGCAAAGAAAGCAGAGAAGCTGATTTTATCCGGTTGCACCAGCACCAAGAAGTACCGTCCAACCTACTGCGGCGTGTGCAAAGACAAGCGTTGCTGTGTCCCAAACAAGGCCAGCATGGTGACCGTCGACTTCAGCTGCAAAGGCGGCAGTAACGTTCGCTGGAAGATGCAGTGGATCACTTCCTGTGTGTGCCAGAAGAAATGCAACGACCCAGAGGACATGTTCTCAGAACTGCGCTTCCTTTAGAACTCTCCAGGCTAATGTGATCAAAGCCTTAACCTTTGTGTTCTCTTCGGGTATCAGAATGACCCAAAACTATGTTAAACGTACACACACGCACACCCACAATGAGCCATTTAGATTGTATGTGCTTGATTGAACTCAGACAAAACAAAAATCTTTCTGATTCATGTGCAGCCATGCTATACGTTTTAGTGCCCAAAAGGGTACAAGGTAAAAAATGAATTAACCTGCTTTATTTCAGGGTTAAGAGTAGGGTCTTTTTGACCTTTAGGACCTTTAGGACAGGGTAAATATGGGCAGAATACGAAGAGCACATGAGGGTTAAGTACACCAGCCTGATCTCAGTCCCACGGCGTAAGTAATGGAGGTCTGGACAAACGAACCTGAGATGTGGTTTGGTTCTTCTCCGGAGCTACGCCAGTGTTCTCAGGCTGACAGGGTTCCAAGATGGAAAGTAAAAAACTAAAAATAAAAACAACAAAAAAACTAAACATAGAACCTCAATAAAGTGTGTGTAGAAGAAGATACTTAGGGAAGAGGAGGGAAGGATGCTTAGGGAAGAGGAGTGAAGGATGCTTAGGGAAGAGGAGGGAAGGATGCTTAGGGAAGAGGAGTGAAGGATGCTTAGGGAAGAGGAGGGAAGGATGCTTAAGGAAGAGGAGCGAAGGATGCTTAGGGAAGAGGAATTAAGGATGCTTAGGGAAGAGGAGGGAAGGATGCTTAGGGAAGAGGAGTTAAGGATGCTTAGGGAAGAGGAGTGAAGAAAGTTTGCCTGTACATTCAGTCTGAAACACACAGATGAAATCTCAGAGACTGTTTCACTCATATTTCAGATTTCGGAAGAGCAGCTAGTAGTCGTAGTAATTGTAATATTTTGTCAATTGTCAGATAATTAAGTTGTTTAAATAGTTAATGTTGTTATACAGATACTCTGAAATCCTGCATTCTCAAGAATCGTCAACCTGTTTGATCGCACAAATACTCAGCAGAAACTTTACATGTATTTATTTGGACGTAAATCCCAGTAAAACTATTGACAGTGAAAGGTAAAAAAAAATTACCTTTTAACTTATTAAAAAAACCCTGTAAAAAAACAACTCTTGTTTTATAAGTTATTTACAATGCTAGACAAACATATAAGCCACACATACTCTCTCCTAACACACGTGCACCAGCAGCATCCTTTAAGACACCATGTTGAGTCTAGGGGTGTCCGGGGTCAGTTTTCCCTTAGTGGCGTCCAGCTGGCTGTACTCCTCGATCAGAGAGCTGAGGGAGGCTAAGGCCTCGGTGAAGCAGCCCCTCTCCACCCCATCGACCTGGAGGTAGTGGTGCAGGTGAGCCTGAAACAGACACCACCCACCACCACCACCACTTCATGTTAAAACGACACACTTCCTACGCTGTGATCACATGGCCACCTGACTACCAGCCTACCTACCCAGCGTGTCGAGACTGGGACTAGAGAGGGTACCTTCATGACTGGTACATCAAGACTGGACTAGAGAGGGTACCTTCATGACTGGTACATCAAGACTGGACTAGAGAGGGTACCTTCATGACTGGTACATCAAGACTGGGACTAGAGAGGGTACCTTCATGACTACCAGCCTGGTGCATCAAGACTGGGACTAGTGAGGGTACCTTCATGACTACCAGCCTGGTGCATCAAGACTGGACTAGAGAGGGTACCTTCATGACTACCAGCCTGGTGCATCAAGACTGGGACTAGAGAGGGTACCTTTATGACTACCAGCCTGGTGCATCAAGACTGGGACTAATGAGGGTACCTTCTTCCTGAAGAGCCTGGTGAAGCGTTGGCGGAGGTCGGAGAAAGTGAGCTTCACGCAGGTGTTGTTGGCCAGAGCCAGGAGGGAGTGAGTGTGACCCACTGGAGGAACTGAACACAGGCTGGTCTTCCAGCCCTCCTGGTTCCAGGACACGAAGGGAAGCGTGGGCCTCAGTCTGGAACACACGACAGGGAAACATTCAGCTGAGGATTCTGCCTTAACCTTGGGTTGCCTTCGGGGGTCATTGTGATTCACCTTTTTGTACCCCAACGTTGGGTCACGGTGACCCCGAAGGCAACACCAGCGTTATGGTGATGCCCGTGTCAGCCTGTTAATGCATCTGTTAATGAAAGACTTCAACATGTACAGCAAAACAGATGCCAGCCTAAACCTGGAAGGTTGAAATCCTAAACTAGCCTGCTGTGAAGAATTCTACAAGCCATTACTGTATGTTAGATACAGTCGCCACCTGAGTTTGCCATGCAGGGACAATTCCCCCCCTTGATACAAACCACGGACACACACAGGCATGGGCTCTAAAACTGGTTCCTGTTTCTGTTGCTCTTGTCAACATGCCATACAAATTAAAAACAAGGTCTGCACAGGCGAGAGGAGGAATGGGGGAGGCAGTGAGAGAGGGGGAGGCAGAGAGAGAGGGGTACTGGGGGAGGTAGAAGGAGAGGGGGAGTGAGGGAGGAAGCAGAGAGAGAGGGTACGGGGGAGTAAAGAAGGGGAATGAGAGTAGTGAGAGAGGGGAGGCAGAGAGAGAGGGTACTGGGGAGTAGAAGAGGGGGTCGTGAGGGAGGTAAAAGGAGAGGGGAGTGAGGGAGGTAGTGAGAGAGGGGGAGGCAGAGAAGAGGGTATGGGGAGTAGAAGGAGGGGGAGTGGGTGAGAGAGAGAGAGAGGAGAGGAGGCAGGAGCTGAATAGACCAGTCATGATGTGGGTCTACTTAGCATACATGGCAGGCGTGGGCTGAATGGCTGCTCTGTGAGACAGTGCTACTGGGAAGGTCATCAGCAGGGCTGTGGGTGAACTGCCAGCAGTAGCAACTCCCCCTCCCTGATCCAGCCCCCCCCCCCTCCCAAGCCTCCCCACCCTACCAGTGATACAGAGGAGAGGGTGTATGGAGAAGTAGCGGAGCGGAGGGGGGCGTGTCTTCCTGACCTTTCGATGTTCCTGCGGAGGTCCGACACCAGCACGTCCCCACGGACCAGGAGGGCACAGGCCAGGTAGAGGCTGTGTCTGGGGTTGGCTTGGAGAAGCTGGTGGTCTTTACTGAAGGCATCTGTGAACATCTGATCCAGCCTGGGCCCACGCAGGAGACAGACAGGCGGATCACAAGGATTAACATCCTGCCTCCACTGCACTTCCTGTCGGACCACGTTGGGACATGACTAATTGTTTGGATCGAATATCGACCATGTAGAAGGGTGGGAAAGGAAATGTTGGCGCAAACGGTTAACGTGACAGTCCTTCCTACTCTTAATCCTGACACGACACTCAGATACCACGATTAGTGAGAGCTTTTAACATCAAGACTTGGGGCGATCCTTCATATCCTGTGTTGAAGTCACGAATAGGGACAGTGGGTTTGACAGATGTTGAACAAAGAACGTAGAGAAGGAGGTGGAGGGGCTCTGAACATTCCGGATTCCACCCCCAAGTTCCTGAGAATTCCGCCCAAATGCAGAAAGACAGACAGGCAGACAGACAGGACAGACAGACAGGCAGGACAGACAAACGAACAGACAGACAGAACAGACAGCCTGAACAGACCTTCTGGTGGGGATGTTGACATCAGCCAGGGTGTAGAGGGGGGTGAGGCTGGGCACCAGATAATGCAGACGAGGAAAGGGAACCAGGTTCATGGCTATCTCATTCAGATCCATGTTGAGAGAACCCTCAAAACGAGCTGAGCTACGACAGGTAAGACACACAGACACAGCTAGGAACCACACAGTGGGAAGACAAACAGCCCCGGAACAGGGAGAACACGTTTGTCAACCACGGCTGTTTTAAGGGGAAATATTTTTTGGAGAAAAATAAACAAAATGTTACTTTCCAAATCTTTATGAGGAAACTATGAGGAAACCACACACATTACTAGACCAAACACACACGCACATACACACACACAGAGAGAGAGAGAGATAGAGAGAGAGAGAGAGAGAGAGAGAGACAGACAGACAGAGAGACAGACAGAGAGACAGACAGACAGACAGAGAGAGAGAGAGAGAGAGAGAGAGAGAGAGAGAGAGAGAGAAGGACAGGACAGGAGAGAGATCTTGCGCCCAATACAGATGAACATCAATACTGAGCCACAGATGGACGCTGCATCCTGTACCTGGTGATGTTGAGGAGCAGGTTAGCCACAATGTTGTTCATGGCATCAAAAGGCTTTTCTGCCCCGCTGATGCCCCCCTGGCCAGAGATGAGAGTGCAGTCTTTCTTTATCACAGAACCCGACATGTGTTTGATCTTGTTAACAATTTCCACCAACGACTGCGAGAAGGGGGAGGAGGGGGGGAAATAACACACATTCACATGAGAGACAGTTCTGTTTCGACATCCTGACAGGTTATAAATCTTGTTATTCTTAGAATGAATGACTAGAAGACCTGTCAACAACAGCAACCACAACAATGGTAACTACAGCGACACGGAGGCAAGTGCACAACTCTTACATTCTCTGGCTGAAACACACACCTGTTTCTCCACAGGTAAGACGCAGTACACGCACCTGGTTCTCCACAGGTAAGACGCAGTACACGCACCTGGTTCTCCACAGGTAAGATGCAGTACACGCACCTGGTTCTCCACAGGTAAGGCACAGTACACGCACCTGGTTCTCCACAGGTAAGGCGCAGTACACGCACCTGGTTCTCCACAGGTAAGACGCAGTCTGCTCGCTCAGTCAGCTCCCGCATGGCCAGGACGCTGTTGTAAGGGGACGTGATGACGTCATCCTCGGCAGAGGGGTACACCGACGTGACGATCCGACACACCTCAGGGAACTCCTCCTCCAGGAGGTTGAGCACACGTGTGCCCAAGCCTGAGCCCGTTCCTGCGGAGCCAGCATCACCAGTGTCAACGCCACGCTTGACTTAACTCTTAAAACAGAACAGCAAGGCCTAACATCTGCTCCAACAGGTGTCTGAAAGGTAACTGAACTGTGAAGCGTGAGGGAAACAGGTGAGTATAACCAATGTGGACAAGTTGAACTCTTCAGGTATGAATACAGACCAGCGAAAGCTAGCTAGAGCGTCTTTAAAAGCTAGCTAGAGCGTTTTTAAAAGCTAGCAGGGCATCTTCAAAAGCTAGCTAGAGCATCTTTCACAGCTAGCTAGGGCATCTTTTAAAGCTAGTTTGGGCGTCTTGAAAAGCTAGCTAGAGCGTCTTTAAAAGCTAGCTAGAGCGTTTTTAAAAGCTAGCTGGGCATCTTTAAAAGCTAGCTAGGGCATCTTCAAAAGCTAGCTAGAGCGTCTTTCACAGCTAGCTAGGGCATCTTTTAAAGCTAGTTTGGGCGTCTTGAAAAGCTAGCTAGAGCGTCTTGAAAAGCTAGTGTAGGCGTCTTTTAAAGCTAGCTAGGGCATCCCTAAAAGCTAGCTAGAGCGTTTTTAAAAGCTAGCTTGGGCATCTTTTAAAGCTAGCTAGGGCGTCTTTAAAAGCTAGCTAGGGCGTCTTTAAAAGCTAGCTAGGGCGTCTTTAAAAGCTAGCTGGGGCATCTTTAAAAGCTAGCTCTTAGCTGGCTGGGCGTAGCTGGCCCGGTGTCACCCTTGTGAGTCAAAGGACACAGTTGACCAATGGGGTACAGGTTACATGTGCCGACCAATGGGGTACAGGTTACAAGTGCCAGTGAGGGAAAGGACCCTTGAGGAAGCCACGTTCCGTCCAGCGTAACTCTCGCCTGTTAAATCAGATTATGGCTTAGTGTGAACCCTGGTCCTCACCTCCACCCATGGAGTGAATGAGAAAGAAGCACTGAAGACAGTCACAGTGCTCCGCTGCTCTCCGTAGCTGCTCCACGATCTGTTCCCTGTACACCGTCCCATACGTCATGTGTCCTACCGCCCTAAGGAGGTCAGTTACACCCAGAGCACAGACGGGGGGGAAAAAAAAGAAGAAAAAAAGATTTTAAACACGCCACACTCGTACAACCCCTTTCGCAGCCCCGCCAGCGACAAATGTCTAATGAGCCGTCGCTAACGTGAGTTACGAACAAAAACAAAATAAAAAAGTTACGAAACGTTAAAGAATCAAATGCATAGTTTCGTAATTGGTTCTTAAGACGCCCTTCAGGCAGGCAGCCTTTCACCAGTTATTGCCTGAGCCGGATACGTCGGTGATGAGCTGGGTGGTGTCGAACACCTCCCTCAGAGGCCCCTGCAGCAGCTCGTTCACCACACCCTCCTCCATGTCCACCAGGACGGCCTGCGGAGGAGGCCATGTCAGATGAGAACCGACACATCCTTACATGCACAGCCACAGACACGCAGTAACACGTGCAAACACGGAACGAACACGCACACAGGCAACGCACAGTCAACACGGGCGCGCGCGCACACACACACACACACACACACACACAGACACACACACACAAAACACGCAGACACAAAAACATGGATTATTCACACAGGCAATTATTTCTAATTTACCCGGGCTTTAAGTGTCTGGATCCTCCCGCCAGTGGCATCACGAGCCCCACTTTCACTACTTAAAAAACAACGGAAGGGAAAGCGGCGATATCAGAGAAATGACTCCATTTGGGTCCCGTTAGCCAACACGTTTCCCAACCGTGATGTTCTGTATCAGAGACGGGCGGGATGTAATTACCGTGAATCAACATTCCGAAAGAAGCTGCTCAGAGCTTCATCGTATATTCCTTTCTAAATCCGGGGAAACATTTCAGAGATGTTAGCGAGGCGTTTGATGAGGTGCTAAACATGTCGTCTGATCTGGTAAGATAGACTCGCTCCCGCACTGTACCCGTTACCGAGGGCATCTTTTAATACAACTCCAGTTGTCACTGGCAACATCGTGAATGTAATGCCAGTTACTATCACGTTATACTTACTTTATTGACATGCGCATGTTCCCTCAGGGCAAGATCCCAAAACCGGCATCCGACTTGATTGCCACACTGCCCAACTGAAAATGTTATAAATGAGTAAAGTTCTGAATAAAGGGAACCTATGCCGATTTCCAATGTGTCTTAAAATGGATACTATTTTGGGATATAACTGTGCAATGATTTATTAGGGGGGGACTAGAAAATAGACTAACGTTAACTCATACTTGGAGGCAAATAAGGAAGTAGCACGATCGTTCGCTAACCTACTGAACGTAGGCTACTGTGCTGTTTCTGTTCAGTTGCATAGCGAAACACTTACCTTGAACGACTATTGACTGCGTCATTGTTGCAAACCAACAGACGGTAACTTTTAGAAACAAAAGCCCGTCGTTGTTTTGTGACTAGAAACAAGCACACGGTAATAACAGCAGTTTAAGATCCCGCGCCATGGCTGAAGCGTCATCGTCTCTGATTACGTTTTGCCATGGTAACGTAGTTACGCGCTTGCGCAGAACCGGCGCCATTCTGAGTCCAGCATCTGACTTGAGTTTCATTCTGCCCCAGAGGGCTATTATGGTGTGACATTTTACACCGCGGATAATCACGAGGAACACATTAAATCCTTGACAGCCATAAATGCATAAGATTTACACAATTACATCGGATCCCGTTGCTATGTGGGGTAGCGGTTAGAAGATTGTATCTTAAAGCATCGGAATGTCCTTTTGCATCGTTAGTGCGTTAACGTACTGCTTGAAAACACCCACGGCATTCATTTATTAATTTGTGTGTGTGTGCACAGAAATGTGGTCAAGTAAACGAATTATATAGATAAACTTTATTCAGCAGAACTTTTTTTTTATATATAAACGTTGACTACATGAGTGAGAAAGACAATTTGTTACAGATGTGCCATTGATATAATAATAGGATTGAAGTAGAACAGAGTATTCTTGTCTGCATGTGTCCTCATCGTTAGTGTTTGAGACCTACATCCCTTCTGTGTCCGTGTGATTTATGACTGTTAATAAAAGCAATACAAATGTAGCCTTTTGGCAACCTGGAGATTTAACTCTTAATCATTACCTCAAAGTTTAACGTGGTGATTCGCCAAAAACGTAAAAATATGATTTTCAAAAACTGCTATGGGATTTATGTACGAACAGTCTCTTGCATGAATCCGATTTCCGAAAGAGTGTTGGATGCACAGGTAATAATGATGAGTGAATCTAAGAAACAAACTGTCAATAGACACAAGGAAGTAAAGGTTAAAAAAGAACACGTATTTTTATGCATATGCTTTATTGCTGTGGCAAGAACGTGCTACTGAGCAATATTTTGGTCACTTGTATTTGAATAGAGGTCCGGTGGTGTTGGTGTTTCGTAGGTCCACCAGAGCGACTA
The DNA here is from genome assembly GCA_036571765.1 of Plecoglossus altivelis. Classification (NCBI taxonomy): domain Eukaryota; kingdom Metazoa; phylum Chordata; class Actinopteri; order Osmeriformes; family Plecoglossidae; genus Plecoglossus; species Plecoglossus altivelis. The sequence goes on from BROE01000004.1 coordinate 669,136, forward strand.
GGCGACTAGGCGGCTGGACAGGAGGACACACTGACCGCTCCACTGACCAGAGCTGCTTTGGTGAAGCTTGCTTCGCTGTTGTTCACCATCAGGTTTCTCATGCAGCCTGTGAAGCTCTTGTTGGTAACTATGCCCTCTGGGAGGAGAGATTCTGAAAGGAAAGAAAAACCAAACCGCTTATTCAAACATTCCTATTTGTTATTTTGCCTGCGTTTAAATAAAATAAAATAAATGTTTACAGTTAAAAGTCGTTGCTTTACAGCTCCAAAAAAGGTTGTGTTTTTTTGCCACTCAAGGTTTTACTGGGCTTCGGGTGACCAGTAACCTGAGGTAAAAACGGTGATGTGCGATGGATGGAATGCGTGGCATTAGCCATGCGCCGCAAGGGGCCAAACCACAGAACCTTAGGTTCGAGGTTTTGAAATTCTTGGAGTCGTTCACTGACCTGGAGCTCCACCAATGAACACAGGGGTCCTGGTATCCATGGCGCCTGGGTTCAGAGGTCCCACGACATGGTTGACCTCCGAGTCCACATCCAGCTGAACCACATTGGCATCTCGGATCACTGTGGCCCCCAAAAGGTAGCATATACGGGTCAAGGTACAACCGTTAGAGAACAGTCAAAACAGGAAGTGACATCAATCCCGACGTGAGATCATTTCTAAGAACAGATGAAGGACTATCCATCAGTCTTGACACTACAGTCAGTCAGAGGGTGGAGAACAGCGTGATCACCTGTTATCCTGTGCCAGGCGCCATCGCACAGACCCTGAGCGGGAGATACCTGGGTGAAGAACTCTCTCACCCCATTGTTCACCAGCACCACCACCTGGAAGCAGGAAGCATCGACCACAACGACAACCAATCAGAGAAGGCCTCGAACCCTCCTCCTAGCCCCTCCCCTCTCCCTTGAGTAGATATGCGTGGCGTGACGGCGGCGTACCGCTCCTCTGTGGATGTACATAGTGAGGTATTCCTCCTCGGCTGTGTACACGTGCAGTAGCACCCCGGAGGCCACACGAGGGCGCACCTCCACCACCAGCTCAAACTTCAGCCCGAGGTTGAACGTGTCATCTGAAGGAGAAGGGCCCAAAAAGAAAAGAGTTCAAAGGTCAACCTGCCTCCTGTGTTCCAAACCTCGACTGCGACTCCTCTAACCTGGAGTATCTCCTCGGCTCTTCGGCTCGCTGAAATAAGTACACATGTGAAACCTAACCGACCACGGTAGGGTGTGAAATTGCTTGGCGCTCATTCAACAGCTGCAGCTCAGCTCCTGAGACCTCGCGTCCTTCAGGCATCTCCCTCTTCGCATTCGATCTCCACCAATCCTCAAGTACCACAGCTGCTTGAGGGGGTATTGTGTTCCCTGTCCAGGCTGGAGTAAGACCCCCCCCCCCCCCCCCCCCCCCCCCCCCCCCCTGACCACCCCCACCCCGGTCATCTAAACTACCACAGGGGCATTAAAAAAAACCAAGCACGTCAAGCTCTATAACAGATACATTATTTCCAAACAACGTTAAGGACCTGCCAGAATGATCCGTGTCTAACACAGTCAAGGAAAGATGCAATAACGGGTTAAAACTTCCATAGTTCATTTGCTTCAACTTACAGTACAGCACTGCATACCAGTCAGACGAAGCTTCTATCCAAAGATAACTTGGACGAAGAAGATCCCAAGAAGAGCTTATGTTTTTGCACCCAATCGCATCCCAACACCACAACAACATCAGCAACAACACAGCTAAATCATGCAGGGGTTAGCGAGAAGTCTGTTACCCAGGACAACATATCCCCCCTCTGCAGAGAAGTATGTCCCCTCCTCGGATGGCCCCTCGAAGCAGGGCGTGACCGCGAACGTCTGGGACACAGAGGACAGCCGCTGACCGTCCAGCTGGAAGCTCTTCACACACCCGGTGAAGCTGACTGCAGAGTTCCTCTACAGGGGAAATCAAACAAAACACAGGACAGAATTAGATGGAAAAGGTAGGAAGAAGAAAAAACCCTCCAGCCGGAAAAAAAAAGAAAAAAAAAGGATGAAACTGATGAATGAAGAACTGAAGGAAGACAGTGTCACGTATGTGGTTTCCTGCTTCCTGTGGGAGCAGAGTGAGCTGGGAGCAGCAGTCTGGACAGATGGATGTCTCCTACTGCGATCACACAGCGCACTGTACGTGTGCCAGTACACACTGGACTACCACAAAGTACATGATTACACCGTGGTTGGAGACAAGTTTGCCCGTCGTACTTTTCATGTGCTTCCAAAGACTCCAGCTGTGTTTGCGTGCCATGTTAATACTTTTCGAATGGTATTCTGCTCCGTTTGCCTTCAGCAACGTCTCCCAGAGAGGTGGCCCTGGCTGGGGTACCAGAGAGGTGGCCCAGGCAGGGCCCCCAGAGAGGTGGTCCCTGACTGGGCCCCTAGAGAGGTGGTCCCTGACTGGGCCCCTAGAGAGGTGGCCCTGGATGGGGTACCAGAGAGATGGTCCCTGGATGGGCCCCCAGAGAGATGGTCCCTGGATGGGCTCCCAGAGAGATGGCCCCTGGCTGGGGCCCCAGAGAGATGGCCCCTGGCTGGGGCCCCAGAGAGATGGCCCCTGACTGGGCCCATAGAGAGGTGGTCTCTGGCTGTGGCCCCCCAGAGAGATGGTCCGTGGATGCCCCCCCAGAGAGATGGTCTCTGGCTGTGGCCCCCAGAGAGATGGTCCGTGGATGCCCCCCCAGAGAGATGGTCCCTGGATGGGGTACCAGAGAATGGCTCCTGCTGTGGCCTACCTGGATGTGTTTGTGAGCCTTCCCTGGAGGAACCCCTCCAACGTAGAGGGGGCTGCTGACATTCCAGGAAGTGTTGGAGCCCTTGACTCTGTCCTCCAACACCGTCAGACCATCAATTATTAACCTGCCCAGACTCCTGTCACGAATAAAAATAACCTGCAGGGGGCAAGGAGAGAGAATCGCCTGTCAGGCTGAGGCGAAACATGACGCGTCTCTAAACATAGACCCTCGTCTATCTCTGTACATGAACGTGCATGAGATTGACACCAGGACAGTACAGGGGGTCTGCGTGTGTGTGTCTCCATGTGTGTGTGCTTATGTCTGTCTGTGTCTTTGTGTGTCTCTATGTATGTGTATATGCCTGTCTGTCTGTCTGTGTGTTTGTGTCTGTGTATGTCTCTCTGTGTCTTTGTCTCTATGTGTATCTGTGTGTGTCTCTCTGTCTGTCTGTGTGTGTGTGTCTGTCTGTGTGTGTCTGTCTGTGTGTGTGGACAGTGTCTCCGTCTATCTGTGTGTCTCTGTGTGGACGGTGTTTCCGTCTATCTGTGTGTGTGTGTGGACAGTGTCCCCGTCTATCTGTGTGTGTGTGGACAGTGTCTCCGTCCATCTGTCCACCTGTGTGTGTGTGTGTGGACGGTGTTTCCCCTCACATTGTGCCAGGCGCCGTCATTGTACTTGTCCTGACTCCTCAGCTTGACCTTCTGCTGACCCTGGCTGAAGGTGAACACCAGCTTCCCATGAGCCAGGAACAGAGCCATGTGATCGTCCTCCGTCTCATCGGACGCGTAGAAGATGAGGCCGAAGGAAGACTGAGTCTTCAGAGACAGGGAGAAATAGGACCTTGGGAGGAGAGAGGTGGAAAGGTGAGCACTGTCAGACTTGGTATCTTGAGACGACTGCAGAGCTTCTCACTTGAGCCATGCCCGAGTGAGCTGACAGGAGACTGTAATAGAGTCGACCCCTGCGGTCTCTGAGTAGAGAGCTCTCTGCTCCTACCTCTCTGACAGGGATTGGGGGAGGTCTGTGTACTCCTGCCGGCTGTGGGGGGTGCCGCCGTAGCGGTGGGCGTGGGAAGAGGCACGGGGCCTGGAGGAGAGGTAACAGGGCGTGGCCTCCAGTTCAGGATCCGCCTCCTCGTCCCTTTTCAATCCCAGCAGGGCTTGGGGGTGGCTGGACTCGTCTCTGCCCACCTGGGGCAGAAAATGGATGTTGATTACCCTTCATCCAAGTGCCAGCACTTAGTCAGTGCATTTGCCATGAGCGGGGTCCGTGTTGTGTAAACACTGTTCTGTTCCCCACCCTGTAGTGGGTTACCTTTCTGGACTGGCTGTGTTTAGGCTTGGAGGCACTCTGGACGTGTTTAGAAAGCAGAGCTGCAGGCGGTCTCTCCACTGGGCACTCCTGCAAGGACGTCTGGACGTTCTCAGTGTATCTCTGGAAGTCCTCGGGTTCAATGTCCCTGTCTTGTCTGGAAAGAACATGGGAGTGTTAGACAGACAGGGAGAGAGAGACAGACAGACAGAGACAGACAAAGAGAGACAGACAGACAGAGACAGAGACAGAGAGATGGACAAAGTGGAAAACAAGTGAGAGAGACAGAAAGGAATTCAAATGGAAAGACAAATGACAAAAAGAGAGATAGAGAGTGGTTGAAAGAAGGGGGTAGAGTGAGGGGGAGAGAGATAGAGAGAATCTGTGCCAGAAACATAAGTGCTAAAGAGCTACACTTTCTCAACCCAGCTCCGTCTCCATGGAGACAGACCCCATGCCCGCCCCCCACGCTCTATTTGTTATCCTGGCTTTTCCCTCGTCAGTCACACACAGCCACCTCACAGGGAGTCTCTACACACACAGGAACCTGAGCCAAATCACCAATTACAACGTTTCCACAACCTCAGTCCCCCCAGACACAAACCAGACCCACTGACAGGATGTTGAAACTAAGACTTTGAATTCACAATTCAACGACAACATGTTTCCCAAGACACACATCTCACAAACCCTGTCAAAGGTTAAAGATGTTGAAGAAAAAAAAAAAACAACACAAAAAAACAAAGAATTTCCGGCTTCGCGGTGGTTTGAGATTTCGGCAAACAGGAACGTGTCATCCTGTGAGGGGAAGGCTGTTGGCAAGGGCTCACCTATTGATGTAGGCGTAGCTGATGCAGCCGGTGAAGTTCTTGATGCTGCTGGTGCTGCTGGGAGACCCACCGAAGTAAAAGGACCGGATCCCTGCTGTTGAGGGTGATACCGAGGCGGGACGCTTTTTCTCATGCTTGTCTTTGTCGTCCACCACCAGCTCATACCTGCAACATGGACATCAGGTAAGCACCTGGGCAGAGGGGACGGTCAACCCTTCGCTGATTGGTCGACTCGCTTACTTTTCATTGGACACCGAAGCCACCAGGAAGTGAGCTCTGCCATCGCTGTACTGCTTCTTGTGGGATTTCACTCGGGTGCCTCTGGCATTCAACACCACACCTCCGTTCTCCAGGGAGATGCTGAACTCATCGGACTGCGGGAGGGACAGAGACAGTTTGAGCCGCTAAATATCACGTTGACGTAGCGTGACGATAAACGATGATTACGTGAGACAACGCGAAGAGCGTACCCCTTCTTTCAGGTAAAACAGGAGGCCCGTAGGCTGTAAGGTCCTGAAGTTGAGGCCTCCCTCAAAGGCATCGAAGGGTGAGAACTTGGCAGATGATCCCAGGTAGCTCTCTCCAGTGAAGTAAGCCTTTCGAGACATCTGTCACAATCACAGGCACACATGGTCCTTCTCTGAGTCCACTTACGTACTGTCACTGCTCTCTGAAACATCAATCTATTCGCTGCGGAGCGGGAAACCATGACGACAGCCAATCTCGAGAGAAAAACTGTAAGAAGTACTCAGATGCAGTTTTGATCAGACACACAAAGTGTGTGTGTATTTGTGAGTCTCTACGTGTGAGGGTCTCTGTCTCTCTTCAGTGAGTGTGTCTCTCTCTTCTGTGTGTGTGTTTGTGTGTGTTTCTACGTATGAGAGTCTCTGTCTCTCTTCTGTGTGTGTGTGTGTGTGTGTCTCTACGTGTGAGAGTCTGTCTATCTTCAGTGTGTGTGTGTGTATGTGCGTCTCTCGCCTGCGTGTGTGTCTCTACATGTGAGAGTCTCTGTGTGTCTCTTCTCTGTGTGTGCGTGCGCGCGCATGTGTGTAGCACTCACGAAGGACTCTTCAGGACAGCCGCTGCTGATGCCAATAGTTCCGGGTTCTTCCAGAAGGTTGAAGTCTTTCTTCTGGAACTGGAAGCCCTTGACACAGCCTCTCAATCCCACCAGAGAGCTCAGCTCCGGCCTGCGGGAGACGACACAACCATGAAGTACAGGACAGACCTGGAGGAACTTTCAAACCTTTGGACGTCCAGTCCCTTGTTTCTGTATCGGGATGCAATTTCTGTATGCATCCACGCAGCGCATGTCATCTGCCAAGGTTAGAGTGTTTGCATCGGTGGATGACAGGACGTTGTGTGGTCTACCTGGACAGGAGAACGCGAGAGGAAGCCCCTCCAATGTAGATGTCTGAGAAGGGCAGGGTTTTCTTTTCATTTTCAATAGACTTCACGTGACTCTTGTCTACAAGTAAGATGATCTTCTTAGAGTAGTGATAGATCACCGACACCTATCAGAGCGTAGGAGTAAAGGCTGAGTTACTGCGACATTTCTTTCGATTGATCTGAAATCTCAAAGGTTGTAGTATGGTTCCTTGCTGCACTCTGCGGTTTACCTCGTGGTATCGTGCGTCGTTAATCTGCAGCTTGGGTGAGGTGCTGTCCAGCGTGACCGTTCCACCACTGAAGCCAAAGTCATACTGGAGGTTTAAGAGGCCGTTCTTCAGTTCCAACAGGAAAAAGTCCACCTGAAAAGAAGAATGTGAAATACTAAATATACTTTCTGTTATTTTAAATCAAAATCACTTCAGGTCCAAGAACAGAGGTGTCAAACCCTGGTCCTCCGGGGTCGCTGCCGTGAAGGTTTTCGATGTTTCCCTGCTCCGGCACACCTGATTCTAATGAATGGGTTGTTATGAAGCTCTGTGGAAGCCTGATAATGACCCATCATTAGAATCAGGTGTGCTAGAGCAGGGAAACATCGAAAACTTTCAGGACAGCGGCCCTCGAGGACCAGGTTTTGACCCCCCTGTTCTAGAAGATAATTGAGATGATCTTTTGAAAAGTTTTCTTTCGGTCATTGAGTAACAAAACTAAAAAGGCAAAAAAAAAGCCAGTCAAAATGAAGCAGGACAAAATCCAGTGTAATATTTACCCCGTTCACCATGAGCAACAGGACACCATTGTTGGCCACTGTCCGTACAGCGATGTCAAACCTGGTGACGATGCCAAACTTGCCCCTCCGCTCCATGTTACTGACGAGAGCATAGCCAGTCCCATCAAACAGGTAGCTAGCTATCCGACTCTGAGAGAAAGCCAACTTGTACCTATCACAAAAAGCAAACAACATTAAAAGTGATTCAAAACAGGAACCATTTCCAGAGCGGTGTCCTCTAAACGACCCTGTGTGTACTGGAGGTATCTGGTTGTAGTTTGTGGAGTACGCATACCTGGGGCATGGTGAAGATGCGACTACGTCCATTTTATGGGTCTGTTTGAAGTTGTACAGACTAATGACGTCGTTGTTCAAAGACGCAAGCTCGATGCAACCTACAAAAGGAGCCAGACTCAAAGCTGGTGGAAGCTGACGAAAAGAAACACAAAAGAATACAGGTCAAAACCACAGACAGGAAAAACAGACGCTCCATTTAGAACATCTGAGGGGAGGGAGGGAGGAAACGAACGGACGTATCTTTAAGAGGAACCGTACCCGGATGTCCGCTGGAACGCCTCCCACAAAGAAGACCGTGTCTTTGGGATCGAGGTCGAACAGCGAGTCGGCGCCTGGAGCCTCCCCTTTCTGGATGAACTTCTGCTCGTCGGTGGAAGTCTGACTGGGCACAGTCAGGAAGACTTTCCCGTGTCTCCCTAACCTACAGACGAGCGCAAACAGAATCACTTCAACGCCTTCTCCCGCGCCGCCACAGTTACGGTAGCCGCGGTTACGTGTCACGTGATCGGGCGGGCAAAGCTTGGCTGGAACCGTACCTCTCCACTTTGATGAGGTTGAACACCGGAGGCCACTGACTCACAGGCTTGGAGCTGAGAGGGATCTCCACGTCTTCTCCTCCCAGGTTGTACACGTACACCAGGTTGTCGTTCTTGATAGCCAGACCCATGTAGTCCTTCCTGCCCTGAGAGATCAAACGAAAAGCAAGGTCAGGAGAGCGATGGTACAGGCCTCGTTACAGTACGTGAAAGATGCCATTACCGTGTCGTGAACCGCAAAGATCTTTGTGTTTCGTGAATGGTGGTCATGCAGAGAGCTATTTCTCAGCAATAGACAGCCATATACAAGAGTGGCAGCTTGATTTACATTAGCAGCTGAATTGGAGAGGCGTGGGGGAGAGGGAAGGGCCCTGCTGTGCTTCACCCTTGGTAACGGAATTTATGTAAATGATCCGACTTTGAAGGAGCGCACACACTATTGTCACAGGATTCTCTTTGAGATCCTTTTGAAAAAGGCAAATGTCTTCTGCCATTGGCTTTCCCTGCTCCCACTATCACAACAAACTATTCATGTCGTCAAGCTGCTCTTCCCCTTCCATCCTGCTCTGTCCACGGAGCTCAAGTCTGTGTTGTTTCAGAGGCAATTCTGGCCCACAGCCCCTCCTCCCTCCCCTCCCGGTGAAATGATTCCCTTCAGCTGGACCGGAGGTCCACCCTCGGCCTTCCGTGGTAGAGGCGAAGCCAGCGGCTCCACCCAAGACCACACGCCCCTCAGCCACCGCAGCCAGTACAAGCGAGAGGCACTCCTCTTCCCAGCGTATGAGTTTATCAAAGCCCGCTTACATTTCTGTCTCCTAAGTAGAAGATGAAGCGATCCTCGATGGGGTCTTTGTCAGGGTCCACCCTGATGAACAAGCTAATGGACGTCACTGTCTTCAGCTCCTCCACGTTGGTGTGCGGCTGCACCTCCACCGACGACTGACCGTTGAACTTCATGGAGACTTGGACCTGCAGACCAGACCAGGGTAAAGCAAGACTCAACACCCCCCAGCAAGAGTTCCTGTACTCGGATTCACGATGATGTAGGACAGGGGTGTCAAACCCTGGTCCTCCAGGGCCGCTGTCCTGAAGGTTTTCGATGTTTCCCTGCTCCACCACACCTGATTCTAATGATGGGTCATTATCAGGCTTCCGCAGAGCTTGATAACAACCCATTCATTAGAATCAGATGTGCTGGAGCAGGGAAACATCGAAAACCTTCAGGACAGCGACCCCTCGAGGACTAGGGTCTGACACCCCTGATGCAGGACAACCATCCTGTTTCTCTGATGAAGGTTCAGCTGGTGAGGATACACAGCGCTTACCTTCTTGGCCACGCTCCGAGCCTGAGCGATCAGCTCTCGGATCCTCACGATGTTGGTAGTCACGTTGTTCACTGGTTTCTTTTCTTCCACCACCTTCAGTTTGTTCAGCAGCTCAGGAACCAGTACAGTCAAGCTCTCCACTACACACCAGGGGGGAACAAGACGTCTTTTCACACTAAGGCCGGATGTTCAGAAGTGATCTGATTGGATTTAAGACTTTGGATTGGATCGAACCTTGAAAAATGTCTGGATCAGGGTGATCCAATCCAAAGTTGCTTAGAAAAATCAGTGCTAATGTAAAATAGACTACATGGTACTGGATGGTGTGTATCAGCGTGTGTGCTTGTGTGTGTGTGTGTATTAGTGTGTGTGTGTATTAGTGTTTGAGCGTGTATTAGTGTGTGTATTAGTGTGTGTGTGTATTAGTGTGTGTGTGTGTGTATTAGTGTGTGTATTAGTGTGTGTGTGTATTAGCGTGTGTGTGTATTAGCGTGTGTGTGTATATATAAGTGTGTGTGTGTTAGTGTGTGTGTGTGTGTGTGTGTGTGTATGTGTGCGTGTGTGTGTGCAGCAGGCACCTGCTTCCCCAGCAGAGAGGACAGCATGATCGTAGGCTTCAGTAGAGTAGTCCTTGTTCCTCATGTTGGTGGCCCACTCCTCCACCTTCAGGCTGATGGGGGTGATAGTCTGCAGGACCTCCACCGAGCGGTTCAGTGTGCTCTCAGACACATCCTGGGTGAACTCCAGACGCTTGCTGGTCCGGTCTGGGTCGCCCGCACAACCACACAAGAAACACACAAACCAGGGAAGGAAATCAGTGACCTGATGACCCTTGATCAGGGGTGGGTAATCCTGGTCCTCGAGGGCCGCTGTCCTGAACGTTTTAGATGTTTCCCTGCTCACACCTGATTCTTCTGAATGGGTGGTTATCAAGCTCTGTTGAAGCTTGATCATTAGATCAGGATTGCCCACTCCTGTTCCGAACGATCTGATGTGACTGCTTACGACAATCTTACGTTTGACTTGAGACTCCCGGGCCTCAGAGATATTCAATGTATTTATATTGATAACACCATGCAGGTTGGGCTTGTTTCTGAGGTTCATTCAGCTCACCTTTATGAATGCTGTCCAGTGCTGTCATCGCTGCGGCCACTTTCTTAGTGTTCTCTGCCATGATCCCTTTGGTTTCCTCAATATAAAGACGCTTATCCACCAGCTCAGCTTCCACCTCTGAGGAACCGTACAAGAATAACGTTCTCATCCTACATGAGGAACCCTGATAAGCCAGTGGCAAATTGCATACCATTGCACTACTGTGTATATACCCCCCCCCCCCCCCCCTGCACTATATATACCCCACTTACTATAGTTATATTAACCCCATCGATACGGCTGGTGTCCACTTTTTATCTTATTTGTATTTTCGAATCGATTTTTATTATATTTTCATCTACCTTCACTATGTTTCATATATGTTCTATGTTTGCACTTCCCTACCACAGTAAATTCTGTGCTTGTATATCTTGCATGGCGAATAGAACAGATTCAGATTCTGATTTGGCAGTGTTATTGTCGGAGAAACCCTCATACCTTTCTGTTCCGAATGCAGCGAAACGGATTCCTTAAAGACGTTTTCACTTTGCGTTTTCAAGAACCCGAGCTGAGTGTTGATCCCGTTGATGGCCTGGCGTGGACGACAAACACGGCGGGTTACAAGATGGCGCCCGAACGTGGTGGGTTACAAGATGGCGCCCGAACGTGTCATGTGATCAGACGGCTTTCAGGGTCACTTACGTCCTCAGCTCTGCTGGCCGAGTCGAGAGTCGTGAGCCCGGTAATGTTGGCATCGTCGACGTACTTCACTATGTTGTTGTACACGTTGGCTGCATCCAAAGCTCTCTGGACAAACCCGTTGGCGTCACTTCGCTTGAGGTCTCTATAGCAACCAAACAAACAGACATCGATGGCATAGATTTAGTCGTTTTTATTTATTTATTTAAAGCCTAACTTCAGCTAACTCAAGCTTGTTTTTTTTAAACGATCAACGTTTGATGATGAGTGTTAAGTTGAGGAGTTTCGAGGTCTACAAAGCTGAGTCCTGAACACTCACTCCTCCAGCTCCTCCGACAGCTTGTCCAGCTCTTCCGCGTGGTCGTCTGCCCTCTGGACCAGGTCCCTGTCAGCCAGAGACAGCCTCTCCGTCTTGTCCATCAGCAGCTCGCTGGCGCCATCGATCGAGGCATGATACTCCGTCACGTTCTGCACACAGACCCAGTAATACCTGGACTCAGCGCCACAATCACATTACATCTGCCTGCTTCCTTAGCAACAGTAACTCAATAGATGCACTTAGCTAAATAGGGGGGATGGCTCAAATTGAAGAGACCGTGTTCGATGGCGTACAAAACCCGCAAGCTGATGTCATAGCAAATCTCCTGCCTTTTGAATGTAGTATGAGGTTCCTACTTTAGCTGGACACACCATAGTCTGCCTCTCTGCTTCCTGTTGTAATTCGACATGCTTTCACCACAGGTGATACAGGTGTGATTGGGGTTGTTGCTCACCTGAACCAGATCCTCCACCTCCGCCACGGCCTGCTCGGTGCTGGAGATGTGGACGCCGGCCATCAGCAAGGTGTCGTTCACCAGCCCGTACGCCTTCAACACCCTCTGTTGCTGGGCCTGGGGAGGGGACACATGACAGGAAATGATCGGTAAACAGTCAGGAAACAGACCAATGTCAACCAGAGGATTGTATCTGTTCAGGCAAGAGAGCGGTTATTCGTGAAACTGTTCCCCCTCCAGTGCTTCTGTGTTAAATCGCAAACAGTGTAAAGAGATGATGGTATGCATGTTCAATGGATGGAGAGAAGCAAATACATCATGTTACATTAATGTCAAAAGAACGTTTTGCTGTAGGGCTCAAATAACATTAATAATGAATCAAAAAATAATGAAACTGACAGTTATTACATTTCTCACACTCACTGATGCACCGCTGTGATGTAATTTCAATTTGCCCTGCAGGGAGACAGCTTTGCAGTGTTCGTGTGTGTCTGTGTATGTGTCTGTGTGTGTGCGTGTGTCTGGTGTGTGTGTCTGTGTCTGCGTGTATCTGTGTGTATCTGTGTGTGTATCTGTGTGTCTGTGTGTGTGTGTGCGCGCGCGGGTGTGTGTGTGTGTGTATGTCTGTGTGTGTCTGTGTGTGTGCGTGCGTGTGTCTGGTGTGTGTGTGTGTATCTGTGTGTGTCTGTCTGTGTGTGTGTATCTGTGTGTGTGTGTGTGTGTGGTGATATCACTGGCTAGAGCTCCAGTACATTTCAGAGGCAGCAGAGCTCTCTGAAGGGGGAGGCCGTCTGTTTGGACAGAGCACCATTCATGACACTGATTTACAGCAGCGGCTGTGATCACAGGGATGTGGAGGTAGAACAACACCCCCTGTCCTGAACCACCACTGCACAGCCAGCCCATAATACCCATCACAGCATGACTACTGTCGCCGGGCAGGAGCACCTCTTCATCAGGGGATTTCACACCAGAAAAGGGCTTGATGAGGAATTTGAGAATGCTAAAACCATGGCTTCTTATTTTACATTACATCCAATTGGCATAAGTGTCTACATGCTGCAGACTGTGGTACTGTACATGAAAGTAATGGCTATAATGGTGTTCATTACACCAGATGCGGAACAGAACAGATGGAGTGTCTGTATTTTTTGGCATGTAGTAAAACTGTAATTCTGTAGTTATTGAGAAAGCGAACTCCCTCATTCCAGACCTCCTTCTCTCTCTACCCGGCTGTCTCAATGTTACTGTTCTCTACAGCTGAATACCCAAGGATATTCACATCTTACTGGAGAGCCAGAAACTAAAGTTGGATGTTATGAGACCTACAGTCTGGTCGGTCCTGAGAGGCTTTTGACTGCTGTCTTTTCTTCGTCTACTCTTCCCCCCCCCCCCCCAAATTTGACAGGTCAAGTTCAGTTTGGGGCTGTTCGTTTTCGGGACGGCGTGGAGAAAAGTTATTTCCAAAGCCTGGCTATCGCTCAGTGCTAAAGTGTAACTTGATTTCTGAGATGGCAATAAAGGCAAGCGCCTTAGGTCAGAACAAACACACTCCTCCAGAACAGCAGTGGGCTGCCAGGAGCTGGGTCTCTGGGAGGGGTCCGACCGCTCTCCTAATGAAACCCCGATGACAAGCACAGAGCGAAGGCAGGAAGGAGAGGTGGTGTTCAGGAGTGGAAAGACGAATGAGGCTAGAAGAGAGAGGATGGAGGTGAGAGGAGAGATGTTAGAAGCCTGAGGGGAGAGGTGAAGAGAGGGGAGAAGACCCAGGAGAGGAGCGAGGAACGGGGTGGAACGCCCCACCACACCAGCCTGACCCCCTGGAGGGGGGGAGGTAGTTACCTCGTTTCTCTGGTATTTGAGCGTGTTGGCCTTGTTCATGTCCTCCGTCTCCTGCACGGTGCTGACAGCTCTCTGAAGGAGGTCCTGGGCCTCCGAGAGCTTGGTGGTGAAGCGAGACAAGACTTCCATCACCGGGGACATGCGGCCGTCTAACACCATCTGTTTCTTCTCCATCTGCCGGACTTGTCTAAGGACTAACCCAGAAAATACAGACGTTTTTGAGTCGAGTCGAGTCTGATTTCGCTCTATTCCCCCCTTTTTTTACAAGCATGGTCATAGAAGGCTTGGCGTGTGCCTGTTGAACGGCAGCTAAACCAGAGCTAGACAAGAGGAACTCCCAGGAAAACTCAGGGAAGGAGACACATCAGAACTGATCGTCATGTGTGTGTTTCCCTTACGGTCGTGAGCTTCTGTGGACTCGTCCGTGGCCACAGGTCCCCGAGGGGATAGATCCAGGGTCCTCATCCAGGCTAGAAGGCCTTCAGCCGTTACTTTGCTCTGCCTCGCCAACTCAGGGTCCAGATCCCGGTCCACGCTGTACAGCTCCCAATCATGGATCATGTCTGAAACACACATACACAGTTATTTATATTCTTTGACATTGTTAAATGTTCCTTTCGACTACTCAAGACAGGATGAGTTTAAAACATCGTAAAGTTTTAAGCAATGAAATCCCCCCCCACCCCACCCCCGGAGGCGCGAGTACCTTCGATGACTACATTGAGTGTGAGGAGGTGTGTGGTCACATTGTTAGCGAGATCGAAGCTGTTAAGTGTCTGTTGTTCCACACGGTCACCCAATGACTTCATCACCTCCTCCTGGCTCAACACAAGGCACATCAACAACACGGTTAAGACTCTTCACACACATATACTGCAGTTCAAACTGAGAGCGCACATTAAATTCTCTTAAGTAAAGATCAAGAAGGCTTACCAGGCTGGAGAAATGTGACAAACGTACTCTATTATGTACTGTATTACAATCTTGATTATGGAATATACATGTAGTTGATAACAGTTCGTAACGCATGTTATGGATGTGATGATAATGATACCCGTGTGTATTAAGGAAGACTCTTACCATCTCTTCCAAGTCTCTCATATCAGAGACCACCGGCACCATGGCTTCCTCCAGCACGCCAGTCTGCGTTCTCATCAGAACAGACTTGTTCCTCCAGTTCACAAACTGGTTCTGGAGGAGAGAGTCCGGGACATGACTTGCTGAGTTATTCAGGCCCAGTAAAGCACTCTGACTGTCCTCTGTGTGACATGTCTGTCTAGAGATACAGAGATCCGCTAACTCCCTTCATATTACCATGGAGGGTTAGTTTCTCTTCTCCATGTTTCTCTTACAGTTTGTGTTTCCCCTCAGTTTATGAAGAGAAAGGAGGAAGGAGTCCTGCTCTATCCGTCTCACCGTGAGCTGAAGCCAAACCTCCGCCTGTGCCAGAGATTGGGAAACACTGTCTGACCTGTAGCATACGTTCTAAACCTACAGGGAGTCTCTGGAGGTTTCTGATTCATGGCTGGGCTGAGATAGGAGACATTCCTCCAGGGGAACAGAGAGGCAATGTGAACTCAGCTGAGTGGAGATACAGAGAGCCAGGAGAGAGGTCAACCCCACAACTCTGACCTTAAACCCCCCTATTCCCTATCCTATCCCTAACTATCCTTAACCCATACCCTAACTATCTCTAACCCATTCCCTAACACTAACCCTAATGCTTATCCTAACCCTGACCCTAACTATCCTTAACTCATACACTAACTATCCCTAACCCATTCCCTAACACTGAACCTAATCCTTATCCTAACTCTAACCCTAACTATCCCTAACCCATACCCTAACACTGAACCTAATCTCTATCCTAACTCTGACCCTAACCATCCCTAACCTATACCCTAACACTGAATCTAACCCCCCAACCTTTACCCTGACCCTACCATAACCCCAATCCCTACCATAACCCTAACCCAGGAGAGAGCTCACTCCTCTTAACCCTAACCCTACCATAACCCCCCCCCCCCTCAGGAGGAGTTACTCTTCCTGCAGACACAGCGCTGTGTAGTTATGCTACTTGTTAGCCTACCTGCAGAGACAGCCCTGTGTAGTTGTACTACTTGTTAGCCTACCTGCAGACACAGCCCTGTGTAGTTATACTACTTGTTAGCCTACCTGCAGACACAGCGCTGTGTAGTTATACTACTTGTTAGCCTACCTGCAGACAGCCCTGTGTAGTTGTAGTACTTGTTAGCCTACCTGCAGACACAGCCCTGTGTAGTTGTAGTACTTGTTAGCCTACCTGCAGACACAGCGCTGTGTAGTTATACTACTTGTTAGCCTACCTGCAGAAACAGCGCTGTGTAGTTATACTACTTATTAGCCTACCTGCAGACGAAGCGCTGTGTAGTTGTAGTACTTGAGTCTGTCATTGGCGGCCGCCCCTGTGGAGATGTTCAACACGCTCACCCTCATCTGGTCTAGCGTCTTATTTGACAGCCTCAAGTCTCCAATTAGGTGCCAGATACACTCGTCGCAACCTTCGGTGAAGGGGAGGGAGAGGAGTAAATGAGCAGTTGCTCTGCTGATGATTGCTCAATGATTGCTTTTATGGTTTGTGCTAGTAAAAAAACGTGGGAAGACAAGTGCTGTGAATGTGTAGTGTTGAGAGGGTGTGTACGAAGGCTCTTTACTGATGTTGCAGAGGTTGACGGTGGCAGCTTCTGGAAGACACTCTCCTGTGTGCATGTCACAGTGTCCGCTTGCACAGTCACATTCTGCATCCCCGGAAACAAACACACACGCACACACACACACACACACACACACACACACACACACACACACACACACACACGCATCATGAACTGTACAGTACACAGCAAGTCTTTGTGGGAATTCCCTGTTAGGAAAGCTTCCTCAGCTGGACATGGGTGAGCAGAGTTCATATATCTCATGTATCACATCTGGGAGAACTGTACAGTTACTCTGGTGGCTTCTGGCAGCTGTGAGTCTGAGCTTGTTCTGGACCTGTTCTGGTGTCAAAAGGTCCTGGGATCCCTACGGTTCTCTACAGATCATCCTCTCTCAACCATCCCGCCAGATGTCTGAATGACATCACCCAGCAGTGGGTGTGTGAACAGTCCGCTGTCTAGCAGTGCATCGTGGGAAAGAAACCTTGCATCTATGCTAAGAGACGACCGGACGTGGGAGGGATGGTTTCTGGGAGGTGGAGTTTAACAGTCTGGTTTCTTACTTTGGCAGCCAGAAGGCTTGTAGTCCCAGTGTCCAGGAAGGCAGCGCTCGCAGTAGCGACCGCCTGCCCCTGGGCTGCACTGGCAGCTGTGAGTCAGAGGGTGGCAGGTGACGCGGAGGGCGGCAGGGCCACACTCACACCTCCGGCAGCCTTGGCAACTGGAGAACCCCGAATAGCCCTCCTGTGGGGAGGCACACACACACACACACGCACATACACACACACACACACACACAGCTAGTCACTCTCTATTGTCTCAATACTAGTCATATTTTCCATTTGGATATGGTGATAATCACATTAATAATAGTAATAATAATAATAATGATAATAGTATTATTAATTATTATTAATATAATGTATTTATTCATAAGCATCAAAGTCATAATAATAAGAATATTAACAATAATAATGATGATAATGTTTTTATCATAACGATAATAATAATAGCAATAATGATAATAATAATTGCCTGCTTCACTGAGGTAGGCTATGAGAGGATGACGAGGGCTCCCATGCTACCAGGGGGTGCAGTCTAGTCAAGGAGTTTCTTACCTCACACTGGTCACAGAGTCGACCGATGACACCAGGCTTGCAATGACACACTCCTGTCTTATCGTCGCACGAGGCGGTCCCACACTTACTGCACTCGCATTCTGAAGCGCAGGGCAGAACACACAGGGCGAAGACGAATGAGGTCAAAGTGCGACCCTTGTCTCAAACGGACAAGGTTATTCCTGTCTCTGCACGACCCTGAAATACGTACGCTGATCCTAGATCTATATACGGCATTTCCGGCCTTTTCAAACGGGGCGTTTAAAGCCCACAGCTGATCCACAGATTTACCCGTTGTGAAGTGTGACCGTTTGGGTTCTTGTCGTCAAGATAATCAGTGTCCAACGGTTTGGTAAGCAAACCCGGTTATTTCAGGATGCTGTTCTGTCATGAACGCAGAATGGAAGACAACATGCAGGCAAAGGCTAGCAGTGCTAGACTTGAGATGGGAAGAATTCTCCCTGTTCAGCCTGTCAAACTGTGTCAACACAAGGAGCGCATCTTCCTGTTTTGTTTACAAATGAGGCTTTGCGACCGGCTTACGTCCCTATTGCTTATTAAAATTCACGTGGGACAATGTTGGATCTCATCTGATACACGCGCAGTCATCTGACACGCAAAGTAACAAAGTTACTCGCTGATCTTTTCCCCTCTTCTCCTCCAGGGAGGTCGATGTCCTTTCGTGCTATAAATACTCCATGCATTTTTCCTTTGTTGTTATTCCACACTGTGTTTGCTCAGACCGCTCACCTCTGCAGTCCTTGGCGCCGACGGCATCGCCGTAGAAACCGGGAGCGCACCGCTCGCAGTTGGCGCCGGCGGTGTTGCTCCAGCAGTTTTGGCAGACGCCGGTCACGTTGTGACACTCGTTGAAGATCATGTTTGGATCGGAGTTCCCGTTGCAGTCACACCTCTGACAGGAACTCCCAATGTGCATGGGGTTGCCATAGTAACCAGGAGCACATCTGGACAGGGGGTAGGACGTACGTATAGGTTTTTGAATTCAATAAACTAATCGACTGGAATATATTGCTCCTCGGACTGGGAAAGTTTGTTTGGGTGTGTGTGTAGTGTGTGTGTGTGTGTGTGTGTGTGTGTGTGTGTGTGTGTGTGTGGTGTGTATGTGTGTGTGTGTGTGTGTGTGTGTTATGGTTGGCAGAGTCCCTGGAAACCCTCTGACCTCTCGCAGAAATGCCCAGAGTAACCGTCCTGGCACGTGCATCGGATGGTGGAGATCCCCCGGTCACAGAGCAGAGCAAAGCTGCCCAGACGCACCGAGGAGAGAGGGGGAGGGAGAATATTCAGTGAACTCTCTTTGCTTGCCAAGGCAACCGAATCTCTCTCGTGACAGCAGGCACTTCTCACTGATAACGAATCGAGACGACTTTCGCCGGCAA
This sequence comes from Plecoglossus altivelis, assembly GCA_036571765.1. NCBI lineage: Eukaryota > Metazoa > Chordata > Actinopteri > Osmeriformes > Plecoglossidae > Plecoglossus > Plecoglossus altivelis. The sequence continues at coordinate 687,979 of BROE01000004.1, forward strand.
AATTCCGCCGCCCATTCATTTTCAATGCACGTCACGAGAGTGAGATACTAGCGAGCGACTTTGCTTCTCTCGTCTGACTTGTCAGATGACGTGTATTTAAAACGAAATTAAGTCAGTATTTTGCGGGAAGATTTCCGCTCGGTTTGCTGCCAGTGAATCGGCAGCCTAAAACAAGGAAATCGAATGGATTTCGTTGCTAACAGTAACACTCGCATCGCATCTAGGTGAGACTAAGCATAACTCACTTGTTAGATGGGATGGAAAGAGGGCAGGCGCAGGGCCAGCAGGCATGTTGACCAGTTGGAGAAGGAACTGACATATACCCCTCCTCACACATTTCACAGAAGTCTCCAAATGTGTGATCCTGGCAATCCTATAAAGGGGTAAAAGATGCGTTTTACCGCTCATGACATGACGTGTCTTACGACTGTTGAGTGAGAACGGAGAAGTGGAATGGAGTTTTAATAACGAGCGATGGGATTTCGCTTCACGTGGAAACGTCTTACTATGCAGATGCCGGTGATGTCTTCGCAGGTTTCTGAATGGCCTTTGCAGTTACACGGCAAGCAGTTGTTCAAATCGCTGAGGAAATATCCCTTTGCGCATACCTATGATGAGAAACACGGGATGGGTCTTATAAACAAGTTAGACTTGAGTTCTTTCAAAGGAACCGTTCAAAGAAAGCTAAATTAGAACCACATTTGAATCCCATCACAGTTTGGTTCCCAACATTTATGCCAAGGTCTTAATGAGGCACTCAATCATTCAACAGCACTTTCAGCAAAACGCACACCTGGAATCATTTAGACTTGGTTGGCTCAGATTCTCAACCAGCAGTGGAATAGTTTCTACACATCTCAACATCTCTTATCCAGCCGTTTTCATGGTCCCTGGTAGATGAAACAAGCCATACTTTTGTAGCTGAGTAGGTGCAGTTCAAACAGGACAAAGATTTTGCACCATAGTGCAGAGAGTAGCATTTAAGATGTGAAGTGAGAAAGCCCACTTGCCCTTCACACATGGGACACATGTCTTCTGATGGAGTCTTCTCCTGAAGTAGTGTGAGGTCAGGGTTCACAGGGCACTCACCCCAGGCCCCCCACACACACACATCACTTTCAACCCCCCCCTCCTCTCCCACCCCTCTCCCTCCCCTTCCCCTCTCCCTTCCCACCCCCCATTTCCTCTCTCCACCCCCCCCCTCCACCCCCTCCCTCTCCACCCCCTCCCCTCCCACCCCCTCCCTCTCCCCTCCCTCCCTCCCTCCCCTCCCTTCCACCCGTTTGAAGAAGTCTCAGTCTACAGAACCCACCCTGTTGAAACGACTTTTTGTCGCCTACTAATGCTGTCGACCTTCTGTTCCACTCAGTCAATCGAGCGTTTATGTCGCGTCCATGCTGGCTAGAGATCAGATGTACCACGTATTCGTGCCCTGCTTCAGTCGTGATGAATATTTTCCTCTCGATTTATTCCCCCCAGACAGTGAGACAATGAAAAGCTTCTGTTGATAACTAATGCGAAACATCCTGTTAGCAGGAAGATGACCAGCAGCTTTCATGGTCAGGACAGACTTTTCCTCCGGCTTCAAGTTCTTCCTGTGTGTTTCCTGTGCACACAGACACTGGTGACACGCACACGTGTATCCCCGCTTACGCAGTGTCCAAAGACAGTTAAGACAGTATTAATTGTGTTGACGGAAACGTCTAAACACAAGTCAAGCTAAGATGGATAGCTGGTTTGAAGAACGGGTAACTTCACTGGCTGCAGACACAAATATCAAACAAGGTTGTAAATGTCTGCTGGTGTACTGTATATCCAGTACTGCAATATAGAAAGTACTGTATATACAGTACTGCAATATGAAAAGTACTGTATGTATATCCAGTACTGCAATATAGAAAGTACTGCATATCCAGTACTGTAATATAGAAAGTACTTTATATCCAGTACTGCAATATAGAAAGTACTGTATATCCAGTACTGTAATATAGAAAGTACTTTATATCCAGTACTGTAATATAGAAAGTACTGCATATCCAGTACTGCAATATAGAAAGTACTGTATGTATATCCAGTACTGCAATATAGAAAATACTGTATATCCAGTACTGCAATATAGAAAATACTGTATATCCAGTACTGCAAAATAGAAAGTACTTTATATCCAAACCAAATAGCAAAACAAGTTGGTTGAACGATGATACACAGCAGTGGTGGTTAACCGTTGTGTTCTCCTCAGGGGTCAGAATGACCCCAAACTATGTTAAATGCACACACACACGCACACCCACAATGAGACATTTACATTGATATGTGCTTCACTGAACTGAGACAAAACGAAATCATCATCCTACCATTGGACAGGATGAGTTTCAGAATACGAAGAGAGCATGAGAGCTAACTGTGAACCAGTGCTAGTTTCTGTAATGATCTGGCTGTGTGACATCCTGTGACAGGTCAAACAGCTGGGCCCTGTGTAAACACGCTCTCCCCAGCCCAAAGGGCCGTGTGGGCAGAGGACAGCAGATGGGCTTGGTGGTTTAGCATGATCCCAGGTCCCTCTGAAGTGCCAGGAATGCGTTTTAACGTACACAGACCAGCAGCTTTTACGTATCGCTGCTCATCACGTTATCTCTTTCATGTCCTAACGACGCTCGAACCTACAGCCTTTCAGGTCAGAAGATTTGTCTCACTCGGATCCCCTCGGCTCGAAAACAAGACCTGAACTCCTGACTCCCCCCCGCCCCCTCCCCTCCCCACTCCCCGTCTCTGCAGGGGAAAAACGTTATCTCGTGTTTTTTAATGCTAACTACTCATTTTGTTGTTTCAGACCGGGCTGGTTTCAGCACCTCCCTAAGTTGTGTGGAAATGGAAACAATCGCCGTGCGGCCTTTCGCCGCGGTCTGAGCATGCTCTGTAACGGGAGCTATTTCAGAGACAATGCGTCCTCCACAGTAGAAAACAAAGATGACATTCACAGTGGAACACAGCTTCGTTCTGTCTCAGAGCCTACATACATGCCAACCCCCGTATGTCCATATTCCACAAGGACGCCTCTGGACCATTCCCAACTCGTTTACATTTACCAACCGTGTTGGTGCCAATAACTGGTATTGAACGCTATGATACCAGGCTGGCCGTGAGCCTATCTCGTTCTGGGATGCAGACAGTACAATAACAAACATGGTGGCTTTACAGGCACAGCGACATGAACGAGGACCGTGTTTGACTTCTATCCAAAACCAACCCCCTGTGTCAGTGCCTGGGGCTGTGGGATAGAGAGACCATGACACCGTCTCCGCCCGCTCTCCTACTGCATCTCCTATTCGTCTCTCCACCAGCGGAGAGCGGCTTACAGAGGGTATTTGGTTTGGCTCTGGAGCAGGGTTTGGAGGGCTCAGTGGTGAAGTTCTCCCGAAGACATCTAGGCTGAGACAGAGAAGAGCTGGGGCATGGGAAGGCCGTCATCAACCAATCAGAGAGCAGAGATGAGAGCTCTGCAGGGAGTAGAGTCTTGTTATGATAAGCCTCAGATAAACATTTTGAAACAAACATTCACAACTCATCCAGTAACGATGAGGAAGCTTTAGACCCAGTAATGATCCGTTTCTTTTCTAAGATTCGTGTGTTTATTTTCTCAGCGTTATCAAACACAATCAGCCTAAAACCATTCAACGCTGGTAACTTCTTCCACAATACACCGCAGCAAATAACATCATTACTCTTGTCCGTAGACACATTGTACAGCTTGTATTTGAAAGGAAAGGACTCGACACCGATGCCCGTTCTTGTGGACCCTGAGACAGGAAGCTGGCCCCTTGGGACTGAAGACCTCACCACAACTCCATTGTTTCTTATGCTCTGACTCCAGCGAGCACTTCTCAAACCCTCGGGAGTCTTGAGCAACACTTGGCAGCTGGCTTTCATTAGGACTCTACCGGGGGGGCACGAGGCCCATGGAGAGTGATATAGACCTCCTCTGGGGTAGAGACTGAGGCTGGGGATAGGGCTGAGGCCAGGACTGAGGCAGGGGATGAGGCCAGGGCTGAGGCTAGGATTGAGGCTAAGGTTGTGGCCAGGGCTGAGGCTAGGGCTGAGGCCAGGGTTGTGGCCAGGGATGAAGCCAGGGTTGAGGCTAGAATTGAGGCCAGGGTTGAGGCTAGGTTTGTGGCCAGGGCTGTGGCCAGGGTTGAGGCTATTATTGAGGCCAGGTTGAGGCTAGGGTTGAGGCTAAGGTTGTGGCCTGGGCTGTGGCCAGGATTGAGGCGAGGGTTGTTGCCAGGGTTGTGGCCAGGGTTGAGGACAGGGTAAAAACATAACAACACAACAACACCCGCCTCCATCAGAGAGCAAAGTGCTGCTGGAGGCTGTGAATCCACAGAGCGAGTCTGCTTCTAGTTACCATCTTACAACATCACAGCAGAAAGAAAAGCACACAGACGTTTTTGTCCTCCCCACTGAGTTTGACAACAGAACAGGAGTCACGCAAAAAGAACCACGAGAACATGCTTATGAGAGCACTTTTCCCCGTTGCGGTTTTACTACTGTCAAAACAGCAAGGCACTGAAAAGCCTGCTGTCGGATTGCACCAGACAGTCAGGGAGAAAACAATTAGAAAAGAAGCAATCTTACTGTCACGACGGAACGCTGTTCCCAGGGCAACCTGACGGCTGCTGCCGGCCCGATGACCACGAGGAGGATGGAGAGAAGGCAGAGGCAGGGCCAAACTCCGGCTGCCATGTCTACTTGTTAGTCCAGTGGAGTGCCGCTTTCTCTCTCTGTCTCGTTCTCTCTGTGTGTCTGTCTGTGTGTGTCTCTGCCTTTCTCTGTCTGTCTGCCCCGCTTACAGTAAATTCCCTGTGGGGCAGCAGCTCACAGATCCCTCCCTCGCTCCACTGCACCCGCTGGTTAGAACTTTTTTCCCTGGCCGGACTTCCAGATGTAGAGAGCTGTCTGTGCCAGCGCCGGTCCTGTGGAACTAACTGTGGACTTCCTCTCTCCCTCTGGCCCTCCCTCCCTCCGGCCCTCCCTCCCTCCGTCCCAATACCGTAACTCCCTCCCTCCCTCCCTGCCTCCCTCCCTCCCTCCCTCCCTCTCTGGACCTGCCTTCCCAGTGCCTCAGCTTAAATCACACACAGCTGGACAGTCTAAGAGAGTGAGAAGTAAAGTGAGAGAACATTATGTAGGGAGAGGAGATAGTCGTTTGAGAGAAGAGGACAGAAACAGAGAGGGCAGATTAGAGTCGAGTATTTTTCCAGACGCCACGTAACCCTTCAAGTGGCTGCTTGTATCCCTCAGGGGGGTCGGAAGGGTTTGTTGCTGGGCAGCGAGTCGTCTGTGGGCCTGTGACAACCTTTAACCTCAGACTGAGCAGGCACACCCCTCTCTCCCTCCCCCCCGCCTCCCCCCAACCCTCCTACTCCAGGGTGAGCAGACACACCCCTCTCTCCCTCCCTCCCCCCCAACCCTCCTACTCCAGGGTGAGCAGACACACCCTCCCTCCCTCCCCCCTCCCCCCAACCCTCCTACTCCAGGATGAGCAGTCGCCGGATAGAGTTTGACACCCCTTTCAGCCCTGCTGATGAGCAACACACAGCTGCTCCTCCCTCCCCTCCACTCCCCTCCCCTCCTCCCCCTTCCTCCCCTCCCCTCCTCCCCCTTCCTCCCTTCCCCTTCCAGCCCCTACCCTGTTTGTTTACCTAGCGAGGTCAGCCGGACAGGGGAGGTGCTACATTTATGAAAACCGTGTTAGGGTTAGAAAGCCCACCTAACAGACACAAGGGAAGTATTGTATCGTATAGCACTATGTGAAGCGACCTTGAGTGATGGAAAGACTCTATATAAATAAAACTTCTTCTTCTTATTGTCCTGGCCTTTGCAGGTTTAAACACACGACTCAGATACCAGACTGCGGAGCGCGAGCCTGTAAAAGTTCATATGCTTAGACGCACGTGGGCATTTATAATGCAGGACCTCATGACTATAAAGAGACAAGTCACGCAGACCTCAAGAGATTATGACAGGATGTTTTTTTTCCATCTGTCTCTTCTCTTTCTCTACACGGAACACATGAGCTGTTGCAAATGAGGTTTGAGTTATATACCGCAAATCCAGAGCACCCTGTGGAAGATGTACGTCTCAAATGACCAATAAACAAGTTGTCACATTCCTGTGATGTATGTTCGGAGATGACACCACTACACATGAGCAGCATAAGCTTTCAGCAACAGAGCTTCCTGCTGCCTCCAGAGCCAACGCAAAGGGCAGCCCTGCTGCACACGCCCGGAGCACTTCTCCCAAACGTGCCTCGAAGACGAGGCAAAAACAAAAGCTGTTCTAAGTTAAATAAGAATAATAAGGATGTGGTTCGAAGCAGCCAGTCAACATGCACAGGTCCCCAAGTCGCCTTTCATCCAACTCAGAGAACATCGAGTCAACAAGCCAAGCTGAGAATGAGAACAAGACTGCGATTCTCTCAGGCCTGTGACTCCAGTTAGCCACATTGGTATTCTCATCACATGGGGTCGTCTAAACACAGGAGGAAATCCCTCCCAGGGGACACACAGAATGACTGAGGGGGAGGCGGGGAGGCGGGGAGGCAGGGAGGCGGGGAGGAGGCAAGGGGGGAAGGAGGGAGGATGGGGGAGGGGTTGCGATTTACTGCTACTGGCAGTTTTTTTGGTGCACACACTAACATGGGCTGGTCTGAGATGGGCTGGTCTAAGATGGGTTGGTCTGAGATGGGCTGGACTGAGATGGGCTGGACTGAGATGGGCTGGTCTGAGATGGGCTGGTCTGAGATGGGCTGGTCTGAGTTGAGCTGGTCTGAGGATGGGTTGGTCTGAGATGGGTTGGTCTGAGTTGAGCTGGTCTGAGATGGGCTGGTCTGAGATGGGCTGGTCTGAGTTGAGCTGGTCTGAGATGGGCTGGTTTGAGATGGGCTGGTCTGAGATGGGCTGGTCTGAGATGGGCTGGTCTGAGAAGGGCTGGTCTGAGGATGGGCTGGTCTAAGATGGGCTGGTCTGAGAGGTGGTTTACCCAATGAAAGGCTGCAGCAGGACGCGGCCACCCGTGTTTCCCTCAGGTCCTCGACAACACGCCCGCCAAGTCAAACAAGCGTCCTTCCTGGACCTATGAAACGGCCCAACGCCAAACTAAGATGGCCGCCATTGTCCTTCCTTCCCTCAGGTGGATAACCTTGACCCCGAGGGTCATCTTACATACTAACATGACCTCTGACCCCTAATCCTTCATTTATCTAACCTCCTTCTACGGTTCAGAGTGTTATGAACTGCAGAGGAAGGGTTTTTGGAGGAGTCTCTGAGTGTGTGCAATTACAGCAAAGACCCGTTTGTTATGATAGAGGGACCCAGTTTGCTCTGGCATGTGTGGAGAGGGAAAGGGGATCTCTTCAGAAGGAACAGAGGGCCCCAAGGTTCACATATCCCCACCCCACCGTCACACACAGGCAGACACACACACACACACACACACACACAGACAGACACACACACAGGCAGACACACACACACAGGCAGACACACACACAGGCACACACACACACACACACACAGGCAGACACACACACACACAGGCAGACACACACATACACACAGGCAGACACACACACACACACACACACACACACACACACACACACACACACACACACACACAGGCAGACACACACACACGCGCACACACACACACAGGCAGACACACACACACACACACACACACAAGCAGGCAACACACAACACACACAGACACACACACACACACACACACACACAGCACACACACAACCACACAAGACACACACACACACAGGCAGAACACACACACACACAGGCACACACCACACACACACAGACCACAGGCACACACACACAGGCAGACACACACTACTACCCGACGAACACCACACGACACACGCACACAGGCACGCACACACACACACCAGACACACACACACACACACCACACACCACACAGACACACACACACACAGACACGACGCACACCACACAACACACACACACACATGCATACACGCCCACGCACTCACATGCACACGCACACTAGCGACCACACACACACTACCACACCACATAGACACACCTCACCACACAAACAGAAGGGAGAGTAAGGAGTGCTCTGACTGTGTGGATGATTCTCTGAGACCCCGAGCAAGAGGAACTGGTGTATATTTCACCAGGAAATGAGAAAAGGCCCAAACTGGGTTATAGATGCATTTGAGGACATGACCTAGGATTCATTCTATACACACATAAGGCTGGAGACCAGCAGGGAAAGAATGTCCTTTGTAGCCTTTAGCAACACTTTATAACTGATATATATATATATATATATATATATATATATATATATATATATATATATATATATTTTACAACTCAAATATGCAGATTGTACAGGTTCCTTGGGCTAACCTGGACTAACCCTAACTTTTTTTTGTGTCAATCCATTTTTTAACCCTTGTGTTCTCTTCAGGGGTCAAAAAGACCCATAACTATCTTTAGCACACACATGAGTCATTTAGATGATATATGCTTGACTGAACTCAGACAAACCTAAATCTTTCTGATTCCTGTGCAGCCATGCTGCACATTTCAGTGTCCAAAAGGGCAGAGGGTAAAAACGTAATGAACTTATTTCAGGGTTGAAGGTGGGGCCTTTTTGACCGTTAGGACAGAGAGAGTTCCAGAAGACAAAGAGAGCACGAGGGCTAACTTTTCAACACTGGCAGTTTATATCATGGAAGAGGACCGCTGGAGACACCAGTGCAGGATGGAAGTATGTTTACATCTTCAGTTCCAGCAGTCCAGATAAAATATAATTACTTATACAAGCTCTAAACATTTGCCGGCATAGGTTCAAATATTTTAGGTTTTCAATTTCTTGCTCTCGAACTCGTGTCAGAAATATTTACTTGCGTTTGATTAACTAGAGAAGGATCGGGTGTGTGTTTCGAGAGAGACAGGGAAAGAGAGATGCGGGGTGCTATTACACATTACATTAAAACACCACGAACCCCAGTGAATATGATATCTTCCCATACAACGAACTTATTCTCAGAGGAAACGGCCTGTCTACTGCAGTGGAAGGAAGCCTTTTTCCCATCCAGTTTATTGTATATTGGTGTGGTAATCTCTGTCACTGAACTGGCAACCTACTGGGAGTTGGAGAGAATCCGATAGTGGGCTGCTGCAGTCAACGCTGATTAGAAACAGATGCAAGGAGGAGGTGTATGAGGAAGAGAGGGAGAGGCAGGAAGAGAGAGAGGAAGAGAGGGAGGAAGAGAGGGAGAGACAGGAAGAGAGAGAGGAAGAGAGGGAGAGGCAGGAAGAGAGAGGGAGGGAGAGGCAGGAAGAGAGAGAGAGAGAGGAAGAGAGAGGCAGAGAGAGAGGGAGAGAAAGAGAGGGAGAGAGAGGGAGAGAGGATGAGAGAAAGAGGAAGAGAGAGAGAGAAAGAGATGAAAAGAGAGGGAGACAGAGGAAGAGACAGAGACAGAGAAAGAAGGAGAGAGAGACAGGAAGAGAGAGAGGGCGGGACAGAGAGAGGGAGGGAGACAGGAGGAGAGAGACGGAGCAAGAGAGAGAGAGAGAGAGAGAGAGGAGACAGAGAGGAGAAATGTAGAGGAAAGGTCTAACTTGGTGGTGAGACATTTAAATGAAATCTTGTTTTACACAATCTGCCAACACACTGGAGCAGAACCAACTGTTACCAAACAGGCGGTACAGTAGGCAGAAGAACTCGACAAAACAGCTTTCCTTCAGAGGCTGCTGTGTCTGGCTAGATTTCTCCCACTGCCATAAGACACAGTAGACAACCTGGGACAGGAATCTTCTGGAATGTTTTTCCCTCCGAGTCTAAAAATCAAAATGCTTCTCACTTTCAGCTGTCTCCATTCCACAGATGCCAGAGTCCCAACAAACTGTACACAGCCTGTGAAACGCTGCTCTTCTCCATAAGTGGATCTAACTGTTGAAGAAAGCAGTTTGAAATCAGAAGTATGTTGCTAGGGCTCAGCTGGCGAGCAGTGGTGAATGTGCCTATTCATCATGGCTGGCTGTCACGGGGCGGGGCAGGGTTGGAGTCCCGACCCAGCCACAAGCAGCTGCAGCAGGCTTCATCTTCAGAAAGACAGGCCTTCAGACCATCTCTTCAAAGCTGCAACACAACAGTTACTGCAGGGGGACCCATGCAAACCCATATCCCTTTGCATCAGCAACATAAACAGCGAATGATTACCAGTGCCGATTATCAATCCTGTTCTCAGGCTGTCACTGTGCTTTTACAGTTGGGGAATGTGTATTTTCTGGTTGTTGTTTTTAAATTATAGTTGGTGCATATCTACAAACTATACTGACGATCTGTCAGTGTGAAACGGAAGGTGTTAGTGTCGCGTCACAAGCACAGTGTGGATCCTGACTGACCCTGAACAGGACACAGCTGAACATCGCTGCACCCCCCCTAGTGAGACGCTGTGGAAAACACACATCTTCTTCATCTCTGCAGTGTGGAGAAATACACTGGAGCCTTTTGTGATATTATCTCTCTCTCTCTCTCTCTCTCTCTCTCTCTCTCTTCTCTCTCTCTCTCTCTCCCTCTCTCGCTCTTGTCTCTTCATGTCTCTCTCTTCTCTCTCCTCTCTCTCTGTCCTCTCTCTGTCTCTCCTGTCTCTCTCTGTCTCTCTCCTCTGCTGTCTCTCTCTCTGTCTCTCTCCTCTGTCTCTCTCTCGTCTCTCTCTCCTCTGTCTCTCTGGTCTCTCTCTGCCTCTGTCTCTCTCTGCTCTCTCTGCTGTCCTCTCTCTCTGTCTCTCTCTGTCTCTCCTCTCTCGTCTCTCTCTTACACACCAGACACACACACCACACAAACGCACACCACACACACAGAGACAGACAGACAGACACTCGAAACGCAACATGCTCTGTGTTTTGGGCAAGCATGCAACAGTCGTTCAGCCTAATCATAAGCCGCCAACACTCACGAGGGCCCCCTGCTGTCAAAATGTTGAACTACACCCCCCTGAAAATTGCACCATCAAAACACTCAATACAGCGTACTGTGCTTGACTACAGAGACATGTTTTTTTCATAAATGAATAATCTCATCACAGGTGGTAAGTATGCACTGGAAAAGACTGCCATATATCAGAGTCAATAAGAATGCAAATGTTCAGGCAGGGAGGAATAATGTTTCCTTATTTTTCTCTCTGTACATCATCTGTCTTCCTGTCTCTGTCTCCTCCCTGCCCCTCTCCCTCTCTCCCTCTCGCTCTCTCCGTTTCTCTCTCCCTCTCTCCTTCTCCCTCTCTCTCTCCCTCCCTCGTCTCTCTCCCTCTTTTTCCCCTCTCTCTCCCACTCCATCCTCCATCTCCCTCTCTTCGCCCACTCCTCTCTTCCTCCTTCCCTTCCCATCTTGCTCTCGCTCCCCTCCCTCCCCTTCTTTTCCTCTTTCCACTCTCTCCTCCTCTCCTCTCTCCTTACTCCCTCTCTCTCTCTCTCCCTGTCTCCTGCTCTCTCTCTCCTCCCGTCCTCTCTCGCCTTCTTCTCCCTCTCTCCTCTCTCTCCCATCCCTCTCTCTCTCTCCACCTCTATTTCCTCCTCATATTCCCTCTCTCTCTCTCCCTCTCCTCCTCTCCCCTTCTCTCGCCCTCCCTCCCTACCCCCCACCATCTCCTACTTCTCTCTGGGGAGCAGGGAGCAGGGCTCCCAGCAGGCGGAGAAAGTAATCCCACAATGCTTTGCTCCACGTCGGGCAGGATGTCGCTCTCTCTCCCACGGAGACGCTCTGTTCCATCCATCAAGCCTCAGCCGCCGCCTGAGAACGCCGTCCCCGTAAAGATGGATGACAAATGATGCCGACTCCCAGCTGAGAAGAGGCTTGCCCGCTCCTCACTTCAAAGTGATTTTCTTCTGTCTCGTATGCCGGGCGCTGAGGCAGCGGGAGACAGATGCACTTCATCTAATCGGTGTGGAAGAGCGATCAAAGCCGGAGGAACACAGAAGCGAGCTGTCCAGCACTCCATAGAGACGGACACACATCCTGGACAAAGTTCATCATTTACCTTCCATTTCCTTGGAGACCAGACAATATCTAAGTAGGGGGTCTGCTACCTGACTGATGGGAACACCTGCAGTAAAGTATGTCTCTGGATTTATGATAATTTCCTCATTCTTGAAATAATAATAATAATAATTCCTCTCAAAGTTGAATCTCTGTTGAAAATGGCTACAAAGTAACGTAAACACCCCTGCCAAGGTTTCAACACTGGGTCACATGGTGCGCATCAATAGCATTTCCCCTTAAGATTTCCCCACACACACACGCACACACACACACACACACACACGCACACACGCACACACACACACAAACTCATACCACCACTGCTGGCATGTCAACATCTGCATGGGAAAGCAAGTAAACCAAACAGTCAACAGCACAACGAAAGGCATGATTAGTCACCGTCAGCAAACACAGCCTGCTGTCCCAGCAGAGCCAGACTACCCAGACTACATCAGCATCTCTTGGCCAAGCGAGCTGTCTGGCCCAGAAACCTTCTCATCCTGCAGTATCCGCCAGACACTCTAGGGGGCAGCGTTGCTTACAGGTTGACACAGAGGCGGACACAGCATCTCCCAGAGGCCAGCCTTCGCGGAGAACAAAACAAGCCAAGGCTGGTCTTCTTCTATTGTTTTCCAGTTGCTGCATGATGGGAGCTCAGCCAGCCTGTTCAATAACACGGCACGCCGGCATAAGAACGAGCGACAACCTTCGACAACAGACCTCCAAACTCCTCAGGTCGAAACAGACAATACTGCTGGCATTGCTGGCAGTCTCCAAAACGCCAGGAGTTTTCTTAATGCCTCAGCACTATAACACTATAACATAGACAAATGGTGGTTGTGGTTTAGGCTCACACCTGAGCTGGTGGATAAATGCAGAGGACAGCTACATACTTAGAGCTGTCCCCTCTTTCCAGCAGGAAGGGACCATCCCAAAGGCCTCCAGGTTAAGGAGGGAGAGGACGGGACTGGAGGAGAAAAGAGGAGAGGGGAGAGAGAGTAGCTAGAGGAGAGGGAGAGGAGAGGGGAGGGGAGGGGAGGGAGAGGAGGGGAGGGAAGGGTGAGGAGAGGGGAGGGTGAGGAGGGGAAAGGGAGAGGAGAGGGAGAGGAGAGGGAGGGTGAGGAGGGGAGGGAAGGGAGGAGATGACGAGGGGAGGAAAGGAGGGATGGGAGAGTGAGGAGAGGGAGGTGAGAGGGGAGAGGGAGAGGAGAGAGGAGAGGGGGGGAAGGGAGGGTGAGGGAGGAGAGGGAGGGCTTCAGTCGTTCAGGAGGACAAGTGAGGCTGAAGACAAACCTCTTTATCTTCGAAGGCCGCTTGTGTATCAGATCCTGCACGCGTCAGAAGAGACCAGAGGAAATAGGCCTTGAAACGCCCCCCCCCGCATCATTTCCTGTCTGGTCTCCCAGGATACAGAGAGACGTGGGGGTGCCATGGCTGTGAGGATGGTGTGCAGGGGGACATGCAGGAGGCCTGGGTAGTATCGGGTGATTGGCAGGAACATTTGAATCCATCCCGGTCTGTCAGGCTGCAGATGTAAATCAGACGACTGCAGAAGCTCTGATTCTGTATCCTGGGATTCTATCGTACCTCCCATCTCTGGAACATAATAACCAAGACACATTTCAATCTGTCACTCCTGTCTAATATTCATACTAATATTTCAGAAGAGACTGAGAAGGTGAAGGGGTCAGGAAAAGGCAAGCAAGCGAGGACTGCTGGGAAATCATGATAAGAATTTATAAGGAAATTCATCGATCGTGTTCGGTG
>BROE01000004.1:705015-718069 GCA_036571765.1 Plecoglossus altivelis
CGGTGGACAGGGAGGGTGGCTGTATCCAGGAGCGGGGGGTTGTCACAGGAGGGGCTAGGAGGAGGTTGTGGGATGGTGTTTGCGGCCAGGGAGGAGGGTGGCTGGCAGGTTGAGGAGGGGGGAGGAGGTAGGCCGTGGGAGGAGGGCTGGTTCGGAGTGTCGGCTGGGGTTATTAACACTTGGCCAATGGTATAGGGGAGGGGGGGAGGGGTGGTCCTGAGTGAAACAGCACTCTGCTCCAGATGAGTTGATTAGACTCTGATTAGACGGCCTGGTTGGTGTTGCATCTCATCTCGTCCTGGGATGAGTTCAAGTCTAATCATCCTGGGATGAGTTTAAGTTTAATAATCCTGGGATGAGTTCAACCCTGATCATCCTGGGATGAGTTCAAGTCTAATCACCCTGGAATGAGTTCAAGTCTAATTATCCTGGGATGAGTTCAACTCTAATCACCCTGGGATGAGTTCAAGTCTAATTATCCTGGGATGAGTTCAACCCTAATCACCCTAGGATGAGTTCAAGCCTAATCACACTGGGATGAGTTTAACACAGTAGTTACACGGCAACAGGGAGACAGACCCAGAGCTGTGTGAGAGCTGCTTTCTACATGCTATACCGCAATCATCGCTCGAATCGTCCAATCGCAACCAAACCTCAAGCACAACAGCGCTTCGCTTCTCATTCTGTTTTTTCTACGGTCAAGAAGATACCATGAGAAAGTATTAAAGGACTTTGTAGAAAAATTGTATCCATCATTCAAGCTTCCCGCAGTTTTTGAAAACTTGCTGTACACTCAGTCAGAGGGGGTCGTCCTACCGTTCTCTTTATAATTGACATTCGCTGTGAAGGGTTCTAGAGTTCTCTCTTTGTTGACATCATCCGTTTACTATTGATTATCCTCTTGCAACTGGTTGTTTTCTCTTTTTCCGGTATGCTTCTCCTATCATTCGGGCTTTTCAGCTTGTTATTTTAAACGAATCCACGACTCTCTCTGCCTCCTCTCCTTCCCTTCTACTTTCCCTCCCCATCTCTCCCTCTTCTGCTTCTTCTCCTTCTCTTCCATATTCTCTCTCATTCCCTCCCTTTCTCTCCCTATTTCTTTCCTTTTTCCGTTCTGCTCCCCCCATCCTTCCCTCCATCCCTCCACCCAATCTCTCCATCCCTCCACCCTCTTTCTCTCTCCCTCTGCTCCCCTTCCAATTTCTTTTTCTTTCCCTCTCTTCCTCCATCTCTTTTCCATCTCTTCGTCTCTCGATCTCTTTTCCTCTCTCTCTACCTCCTCCTTCTCCTCTCCATGCTTCATCCTTTTTTTCTTTACTTCCTACCCTCACCTGTCCCTCTCCCATCCATCTCTTTCTCTTGCCATCCCATTTTCCCTTCTCCCTATCTCCGCTACTTCATCACAGATTCTTTAGTCAACGTTGCAGCATGCGTTTTGTGTTCATCCTGTGGAAGTTAGAGGATACTGTTGTCGTGTGGCCTACCTCATGATAATAGGGAGTTTCTTGTCCGTGGCTAGGCCCATCGCTGGCTTCTGTGGGGCCTGCACAGCTCAGAGAGTCTCTCATCATCTGCGTCTCTTCTCTTTCTCATTATGTTCTCTCTCTCTGTCTCTCTCTCTCTGTCTCTCTCTCTCAATTCCTCCCTCTCTCTCTCTCTTCCTCTCTCTCTCTCTCTGTTCTCGTCTTCTCTCTCTCTCTCTTTTCTCTCTCCTTTCTTCCTCTCTGTCTCTCTTGTTCCCTTCTTCTTCCTGCTCTTCTTCTTCTCTTTTCTCTCTTTCTCACACAACTACAACACACTCACCGCAATACCCACCACTACCTCACAATACACCACAATACAACAACACACCTCACTCCACACACCTCAACACTTAGTGCAGACAGCCTGGCCAGTCAGGGCAGAGCTTATCACAGCCAAACCCTGATCTGCTCGGTGCGCCCGCCACGTCGTGGGGCCTCCACGCACACTCTGCCCATCTGCTTCCTGGCCCGACCGATCGCAGAGGCTGACCCTGTGGATGGAGGTCGGGGCTGGGAGGAGAGGAGAGTGTGAGGCTGGTCTGGGGCCTGGAGGTCTGCTGTCCTGCTGTGATGGAGACAAGGTCATGAGAAAGCAGAGGAACAGAGCTGAATATGCAGCAGGGCAGCCCGAGTTGCGCGGAAAGTTGCTCTCTTGAAAGTCATTCTTCAATATCTTCATAAAACAAAAAACAACCATGCGTCAGTCTGTCTGTCTGCTCTGCAGTCTACATGGGAGAGCTTCAAAGAGCCACAGTGGAACGTTGAAAACCGGCATCCCATAATGAGCTTCATGTCAAAGGCAGACAGCCAAGAGGCAGCTATTGACCGAGTTTAATGAAACTGCCAGGAGCTGTTCTGTGGCCCTGTCAGTGTGTCAACAGCCCTGAGTGACAAACACTGTCCCCACACGTCTCCCTGAAATATCACAGCAGTGGATGTGCATAGAGACCATCAACGACACGTCGACGCACAAGTCAAGTCAACACAGAGCGAAAGTGACAAACTATCAAAACATGACACGGATCACTTTCGGCAGGGAGAGGATGTTTGTGTGAAGGGGGTAGGGATGTTGTAGGTAGGTCTTGTCTGGGGTCCTGAGAGAGGTTGGAGTCATTTGGGGAGGTGCTTGTTAGTGTTGGGGTGATGGGAAGTGCTAGGAGTTTTGATGGGGATTCGGTGCTCTAGTTTTTCTTGATGTCGTCTCGAGTGCCGTTGGGAGTTGTCAGGGGATAGGTATGCCTGATTAGTGTGGAGGCAGAGGGAGGTCTGGTGTGCGAGGGGTATGGTTCGTTTTCTTTTTTTTGTGTCGCTGTGTGGATGCTCTGAGGGTTCGGCTGAGTGATGGAGGGGAGGGTGCTGGGAGTGTTGGGGTCTGAGGGGAGGTCTGCTTAGAATGCCAGAGAGGGGTTGAAGTCAGTGCTTGGGTCTTGGCGGGACACCTTGCTTTATTCTTAGGTGGTGACGCTAGCAATACAGGGAGTAAGAGAAGAAAATAAATACCTCAGATACCTAAATCACAGAGTGCAGTATCAACATCTCCACAATGCTTTGGTGACGCAGTGTGGTAAGAGAGCAGTTGTTGTGATTTGAGCCATGCGGTACAGGAAGAGGAGGGTTGACGGGGCTAGTAGTCGAGATTTCGGAGAGGGCAGATCGGAGGACGGGGGGGAGTGATGAGCTCAGCAGGAGGTGCAGTGCGCCAGAGGACGGGAGGCTAGAGGTCAGTGTGAGGGCAGACGATGGGGGGGTGTCGAGGGCAGAGGATGGGTCAGGGGTTGCAGATGGACGGTGGGGGGAGGGTGTCAGGAAGGGGGGGAGGGGTGGTAGAGGGGGGGGAGGAGGTAGGGGGGGTCTTCTGTAGTGGGCGGGCATGTACGGGCTAGGAGGATGGGTCGAGGTAGGGTGTTAGAGGAGGGGGGGTTTGGGCAGGGTATGACAGGAGGGGGGATGGTAGTCGGCAGAGGAAGGAGGGGGTTCAGGGCAGTAGTAAACGGGGGTGATCGGCAGGGAGGGAGGAAGGGTAAGGGGCTAGATGAATGGAGGGGGCCTTGTATGCAGTGGGGAGGAAGGGTGGAGTGAGGGCCCAGAGAAGGGGTGTGAGTAGGGTATGAGGAGGGTGGTGTAAGTGAGGGCTGGCAGAACGTGGTGCTGTGGGTGGCAGAAAGGGGTCGATCGGCGCAGAGTGAGTTCGAGGGGGTAGGAAGGGCAGAGTGGAGGGTGAGGAGGGTAAGAAGGAGGGGAGGGAGGGCAGAGAAGGGGGGAGGGCAGAGGAGGAGGGGGGAGAGAGGGCAGAGGAGGGGGGACGGAGGGCAGAGGAGCGGGGGGGAGTTATGAGTCATGCATGAATGAATGCGAGGAAGGTGGGGGTGTATATGAGCATGGGTGGGGTAGGGGTGGAGGGTTGGTGTAAAAGATGAAAAGAGGGTAGGTTGGGAGGGGTGTGTTATGGGGAAGCACAGGGTAGTTGGAGACTAGGGCAGGAGGGTGGTTCTGTATGAACAGGGAAGTGATGGTAGAAGGTGTGTGGGAATGGAAGGGTGGAGGGGAGGCGGGGGTGAGATGTGAGACTTGGCTAGAAACGAGAGGCTCTGTGGTCGGGGTGTGTGAGGGTGGGAGGTGGAGGAGGGAGGGTAAGGAGTGAGAGTGGGAGGGCTAGATGTGTGTGTGTGTGCGTCGGGTGGAGACAGAGGAGGGTGTGAGGGTGAAGGAGGAGGGTGAGGAGGGAGGGTGGGAGGGCTGGGTGTGTGTGTGGGGGGGAGGGATGTGTGATGGTGGGGGGTGGAGGAGGAGGGTGAGGAGGGAGGACTGGGTGTGTGTGTTTGGGGGGGGTGTAGAGGAGGGAGGGTGGAGGGTGTGAGGGTGGAGGAGGAAGGGGGCCGGTGTTGGACGAGCAACTGGAGGCGAACCCCTCTTTCAGGAAGTGAGTCTGCCCTGTCCCCACATTCCTCCAACAGATGTTTGACAGAGAAAATATTTTCACAGCTGGGTGGGAAGGGAGCAAAAATATATGTTTCGTGATATATCACACTAGAAAACAACACACACACATGTATAGACACACAAGATAATATTATGGTCAATTCACCCCTCATCGTGTCTTCCTAAGTTTGTTCCAGAAGGTTCCCTTCTGTGTTCTAGGCGTCCCCGCTTGTGTCTCCTCAGAAGCTGACTGAAATCATTCATCACTCGTCCTCAGGAGACTGAAGAGAGAACATGCACAGGGCCTGATTAATGCTCTTTAGCCACACCTGGCCTCGATCAATAACTCTAACCATGATCATGATACAACAGAGAAGTATTGCTGGTGTCTACAACCCTGGCACGGTTCACCGAACGTGACAAACGGACTTGACATGTATATGTGACCTATATAGACAAGCGTGGAAGGCAAGTCCATCTTCTTTGCATGCTGTTGCCTCTGAGAAAGCAGCTCTGCGGTGACGTCTTCATCAGCCGACAGCAGGGAACAGAGCTGTAGAATCACCCGGAATCTGGAACATCCAGGAGGATGTCCTCCAGAGAGGGAGACCAGCCGTTACTGACAGCCCAGCCAAAACCACCTGCTCCCCAGGCCAGACACCAAGGGAACCACCAGGACCCAGCTCAACCACCAGGACCACCAGGACCCAGCCCAGCCACCAGGACCCAGCCCAGCCACCAGGACCACCATGATCCAGTGAAGCCACCAGGACCACCATGACCCAGTCCAGCCACCAGGGGAACCACCAGGACCCAGCACAGCTACCAGGACCCTGCCCAGCCACTAGGACCACCAGGGCCCAGTCCAGCCACCAGGGCCCAGTCCAGCCACCAGGACCCAGTCCAGCCACCAGGACCACCAGGACCCAGTCCAGCCTCCAGGACCCAGCCCAGCCACCAGAACCACCAGGACCCAGCCCAGCCACCAGGACCACCAGGACCCAGCCCAGCCACCAGGACCACCAGGGCCCAGTCCAGCCACCAGGACCCAGTCCAGCCACCAGGACCACCAGGACCCAGTCCAGCCACCAGGACCCAGCCCAGCCACCAGAACCACCAGGACCCAGTCCAGCCACCAGGACCACCAGGACCCAGCCCAGCCACCAGGACCACCAGGACCCAGTCCAGCCACCAGGACCACCAGGGCCCTGCCTAGCCACCAGGATAACTAGGGCCCCTGACACTCTGGGATGGGCTGGAGATGTTCGGTCTCAGATCGTATAGCCTTCCTCTTACCTTGCTGAGCCAAGGCTTGTTCTCATGATAACTCTGACTTAATGACCCTTAAGCCCTCAGTGTTCAGCAACCTATTAAAACTCACAGGGACATCCACTTACTTCCTCCATTCTATAAACAACTCATCTACAAGAGAGAGTGATGGAAAGCTGTATTAGACGAGACTGTTCTACGTTACATCTAAAAGTGTTTTGACATGTAGGCTCAGGGTGGAGGTTTACCCTTGTGTGAACCCATCCGCCCAACCTGGCGGTGTTATCACAGCTGTGTCTGAGTTTGAAGATCCTCCTCGTGGAAAGGAAAACATGTCCGGGGAGAGAGATCAATACCCAGCCTGTTATTGGTGCCGGTGTGGGCCCAGACGCCAGGGAGCGCGGCCAGAGACAGCAGGTGTCAGTCATGGCCTGAGGCAGAGAGAGCTGGGAGAGGAAGCCTCCTGCGTGGAGCCCTGGGGCTCAGCAGGTACAGCCTAACATCACCGACCTCTTTACAGGGAGAAAACATGTTACAGGCTCGAATCAACGAAGACGACGATGAAGAGGACATCCTGTGTTTTGTAACCTGCGATATCTTTGTGCTGATGCAGGTGCTGGGATGAGCGAATCGGAAGAAGATTCCGTTTCTGTTTTCGCTAGACTGCTGAATGATTAACCCCCTTTGACCGGCTGGGAAAGTCGACTCGGCAGGGCGATGATTCACCCCAGACGGGAGCTTCCTGGAGTCTCCAGCTGCTCACATTGTTTGGCCTGAGTTCTGGTTGCAGGGAGATGTGTAGGGCAGACCCCCCTCGGTGGCTGCCCTCTTGCCGAGGCCAGCCAGACAGCCGCGGCTCCCAGCCAAGCCCTCTGACCTCCAGACCGGGCTGCTTAGAGCCAGGGGGAAGGTCTGGAATTCTGGGCTGTCTGGCCCCAAGCCTGGGCTCTTCCTCCTAGCCTGGTCCCTTCCTCCTAGCCTGGTCCCTTCCTCCTAGCCTGGTCCCTTCCTCCTAGCCTGGGCTCTTCCTCCTAGCCTGGTCCCTTCCTCCAAGCCTGGGCTCTTCCTCCTAGCCTGGTCCCTTCCTCCAAGCCTGGGCTCTTCCTCCTAGCCTGGGCTGGGCTCTTCCTCCTAGCCTGGTCTCTTCCTCCTAGCCTGGGCTCTTCCTCCTAGCCTGGTCCCTTCCTCCTCGCCTGGGCTGGGCTCTTCCTCCTAGCCTGGTCTCTTCCTCCTAGCCTGGTCCCTTCCTCCTAGCCTGGGCCCTTCCTCCTAGCCTGGGCCCTTCCTCCTAGCCTGGGCTCTTCTTGCAAGTAGCTACGCTCTCATAAACTCTTATCCTGTCTTCGTCTGTATTATTTAGCTTCGCTAGGTCAATCAACAAAACATTAACAACATCTGACTGACGCACATCAATCACAGCTAACCAGCTGTGGATGTTGCTTTGCACCAAGTCAGACACTGTAGTCAGAAGCAGGAGATATGAACGAGTGTTGCTGAGGCATGAGCAACAGGGGCCCAGTACAGGAACATGGCTGGTAAGTCCATTACAACCAGGAAGTTCCCTGTTATAAACTCAGGGCACCCCTCACCTCTGCCGACGCCCACCTCTCGCCTCTCTGTATATTGTTAGACACTGTGTTTATTGGGAGACTTGCGTTTCTCCAGTCGACTGTTTCCCCCGTGTCAGGAAGAGAAGTTTATAATTTACTTCCTGCAAATGTACCACTTTACACACACAAACAATAACAGAATTCGAGCAGCCCTGAGCTTCCGCAAAGAGTTCCACACGTGAGGGCAACGTCGGATGCGGTGGTTCTGCGAGTTCACTTCGTAGGATCAGCAAACGAACCTCTTTCTCTTAGGGAGTCTCCAAACAGCGCTGACACATGATAACAGAGTTACCATGCAAGCAGGTTTCCTACCGTGCAATCCCAAAATCTTTCGGCCTAAGGACTGTTATTTAGTCTGGTAACCAAAACCAAACAAAAGCTAAGGGACTCTCCCTGGTTCGTTGGCTACAGTACAACTCATGAATCAATGCTTGATAAAAGTTCAAGCAATGTTACTGGCGATTGTTAAAGATGCTTGGTGGATTCAAGCCATTTCCATTTCGATTGTCTGGACTTGTTGAAACAGGATCTCCACCTGACCTGAGGCCAAAAAAACAGTAGCGGGAGAACAGCATCCAGTCAAGGCGTCTGAACACCACACACTACCCCTCCTCTCTCCACGGCGACTGAAGCAGATTCATACTGTACGCTCCTTCAGGGCGATATAAAAAACCAGATCAAACCGGTCGACATTCAAAACCTAACAGCCCCCATCGTTGAATCGTTGCCATGCCCGGTCTCCTTTCAAACGGTGAAAGCCTCAAACAGAGCTGAACGGAGCCAGGGGTCGCCTCGTCTTCTTCTCCTGTCAGGGTCTTTTCACCGCTCCGCGGACATGGCCTGCGCTGCGGCTTCCCCCGTGAACACAGCGAAAGGATTAAGACAGTCGGAGACAAAGACAAAAGGGTGCACATCACCAACACAGCCCCTCACCCCCATCCAGACCTCAGCCGGGCCACACAATACCACTGGTTCAGCCGGCCACACAATACCACTGGACAATAGGATGATGTGTTCTTTTCGGCCCCAGCCGGATGTGTCATCTCGCACTGCTGTGCAGGACTTCCCAGCATTGTGTACGGGCCTCTGCCATTGTGGCGAAGGCCATGCTAATACCTTGCAGATATTTCACACTGGGTGAATGCTTTCTTTCTGCCCAGGCTGCTTGCCTGGCTCCCAAGCAGGTCCAGGAAGCCCAGCTGATAGGGAGGCCCACAGTGTGGAGCGGAGAGACAGCAGAGCTCGCGTGATTGGATGGAAACTGAGAGCTGCCGGCTACTACTGTGTCTGTGTGTGTGTCTGTGTGTGTGTGTGTGTGTGTGTGTGTGTGTGTGGGAGGTAACCCTAACCATAACCCTAACTCTAACCTTAAATCTAACCATAACCATAACCCTTACTCTAATCTTAACTCTGACAGTTTTAACTAAAACACTAACCATAACCCTAACCATAACCCTAACCCTGTCTCTACATCCATTACCCCTGTCCATCTCTTCTTTTATTCTGCCACCTTCAAATGACTGCTGGGTTCATAGACGTTTGCCAGCGGTTGGTATGAGATGGTCATGGTTGTACAGATCACCATTGTTTGTCATCGCCAGAGAGGCGGATGTCGTTGGAGATGACTGAAGGGGAACTGAATGTATGAACAGAGACTAGAGAGATTGGAGGGGAAAGACACCACATTCTTCCCCCGATGTCATGGAGATTTCTGTCTCTATTGAACTGGGGGCAATGCTCTCTGCCAATGCTCAATACAGCAGGGGTGTCGTGCATTTAGTTAATTCAATCAAGGATCATTTCGGGGCTTTAATTCACCGAATATGAAGAGCTATGAAACTGTTAGTGGGAATTCATTTCCACACGTCCTTATTTGAAACGCTCCCTTGAGCTGTAGGAAAAACGACACTCCAGATTAGAAAGGGACTTGTTGAGGAAGCATTAGCATTTCACACGTCTACGATATCATAGACCCCGCAGACGAGACATGGACGTTTAACCATCTCACTCATCAACCAAGCATCTAGACGTTCTCCTTGGCCGGCTGTCATCACTATAAACACTATCGACTGTGGTCGGACACGTAATACAACACGGTTCAGGAAGGACAGTCTTAGGCAGCCCACAGGCACTTAGCATGACACCTGAGCTTAGAACAATGCTTAGGAAAGTGTATACACCTCAAAGAGCTCGGGCGCTGCTGGCAGTGACCGGAGGGCAATATCTGTGGTGACTGTAACGGATTCCTGAGGGAAACTGGAGCTGCGTAGAGTGAAAACAAGCAGGGATCGGTATTCTGAACCACCACAACACTGGGGTAATAATCCCTCTCTTTAGCCCGGTCCTTCCATATGAGAGAGAGGTAGAGAGAGAGAGAGAGAAAGTGGGAGGGAGAGAGAGAGAAGTAGAGAGAGGCAGAGAGTGAGAGAGGTAGAGAGAGAAAGTGTGAGAGAGGTAGAGTGAGAGAAAGTGAGAGGGAGAGAGGTAGAGACAGAGAGTGAGAGAGGTAGAGACAAAGTGAGAGGGAGAGTTGGAGAGAGAAAATGAGAGGAAGAGAGAGGGAGAAGTAAAGAGAGAGAAAGTGAGAGACAGAGAGGGAGAGAGGTAGGGCGAGAGAAAGAGAGAGGGAGAAAGAGAGAGATGGAGAAAGAGAGAGGGACAGAGAGATGGAGAAAGAGAGAGAGACGGAGAAAGAGAGAGGGAGGGAGAAAGAGAGAGGGAGGGAGAAAGAGAGAGAGACAGAGAAAGAGAGAGGGAGGGAGAAAGAGAGAGGGAGGGAGAAAGAGAGAGAGAGACAGAGAAAGAGAGAGAGAGACAGAGAAAGAGAGAGGGAGGGAGAAAGAGAGAGAGACAGAGAAAGAGAGAGAGACAGAGAAAGAGAGAGAGACGGAGAAAGAGAGAGAGACAGAGAAAGAGAGAGAGACAGAGAAAGAGAGAGGGAGGGAGAAAGAGAGAGAGACAGAGAAAGAGAGAGAGACGGAGAAAGAGAGAGAGAGACAGAGAAAGAGAGAGGGAGGGAGAGGGGCAGACATTGATAGATGACTCTAAGAACTGTCGCTTGCTGTCTTCCATTCTTCCTGCCTAAAACACACACAGTTGTGTGGATAGTCCCGTGGTGACTAACAATTCAGTGTAAAAAAAAAAAAAGTCCAAACAATTTTTGCAACCTTTTGAAATGTTTGTATTTTATTTTATAAAACATGTCTTCAAAAAAAAAACACAAACATTTCCAATTCACAACACCTTTTTACTTTTTGAAAACATGTAAACAAAAAGAGTGCGAGTTATAAGTTTGAACAGTTAAGTCAAGCACCAATTTCAGAAGAAACCGACGTAAATAAAGTAGCAAAGTCTTTTGTTAATTCCCATCTCTGGTGGTTTATCTGAGGGAGCTGAGATGATGAAAAGGATTACCACATAAAGTACAACTCAACAGCTGTTTTAACAATGCAGACAAGTTCGAATGCAACTTTTTCATGTTTGAAGCAAGCCCTTGAGATGAAAGGGCCTTTCATGCTGCTGGGTGCAGTAAAAATGGCCACTCACAGCGGACTGGAACTATGGGGGAAATGATTCCAGGTGGCCAAGGCTGGCATACAATGAACAGGAAAAGCAAGTTGTTGTGGAGGCGTTCTGGGAGCATTCGTGTTGGGGGGGCAAATCCCTTTTTTTCCTCAACCTTGAGAGGAGAAGTTTGCTAGTCCAAGCACAGGTGTGTTACATGTTTAACGAGCCAATTTCACAATTCACCGTGGACATTCTTAATCATCGGAGAATTTAACAGGTGGCCCAAATGTCTCGTTTTTAAAGTAGCAGGGTGTGATGTAGATAGGGTTCTCCAGAGTAGATGCAGTCATAACATATGAAATATATCAAATATATATTTGCTTCTATCTGGAGCTGCAAGCACGAGACAAACATGCCAGAAGCGTGTCAGAGCAGAGTCGGTCCTCTGTCACACAGCACTGCTGCTACTGGAAAACCAGAAGAGCTGCTCTCACAAGTTCAAAGTGATGCGCTTTCGGGCTCATCTTGTCCCCGCAAGGGACCTCATTTATGACATTTTGAAACCTAGTGGGCCTCCTATCCACAAAGAACACTCAATCCAGATTTTGAAAGAGGAGGGTTTGGAAAGAAACAAAAAACTTTTTTTTTTTTCTTTTTCAATTTCTTCTCCATATTTTACTGGGCTGAATCATTGGGTTCCAGTCTGTTCCACAGTACCGTCACAATTAGCACACCTCAGATCTGACAGGAAGTATAACTGAGGAATACATCAAGTTGTTATGGTTGTTGTGGCACATAAACGT
The DNA here is from genome assembly GCA_036571765.1 of Plecoglossus altivelis. Taxonomy (NCBI): domain Eukaryota; kingdom Metazoa; phylum Chordata; class Actinopteri; order Osmeriformes; family Plecoglossidae; genus Plecoglossus; species Plecoglossus altivelis. Next base: position 716,647 of record BROE01000004.1, read on the forward strand.
TGGCAAAGTAAGCGAATGGAAATCATTCCTACTGGCGGTTGCGCTGCTAACATCGACCCACATTATTGGAAAGTCTGGCGGTCTTCCTAACTCTACAGTAGCTCCTTCTCTGTAACTGAGCTCTGCAAAGCAGGGCTCCAGTTTAAGAGGCGAGGCTTTGCTAACACGCAGGTTATTACCTCGCTATGTGTGTTTCCGTGACAGCGAAGCGCCTGTCAACGCCTGCTAAAGCTGTCGGAAGATACACCCGCACACTCGTCTCTCCCGCTCGCGTCAAACAGTCTCTGGCAATCCCGGAGCCGGTCTTAATGAGCTTCAGAGACTGTCTTCGTGGTGAGAGAGGGAGGGTGAGGAGGAACACTCACAGTGTTAAAAACCCCCAGCGCTAAGTAGTCACAGAGTAAGATGTCCGCAGTTTGTGTTTGATAGGATTAACCGGATTGCATCGCGGTATCGGAAACTTGATAGTATGCCAGTGTGTGTCTTTGATGTGTAATATAGAAGGTACTGTAGGCTACGTGAATGGCCATGTCTGTCCAAAATACTGTATTTTGATTTGAGACTTTTGAAATTTTAAGATAAGAAGTCACAGCTTACATATAATCTTTACTGGGTTTTTATTTTATCTAAGAATCTCCACGTTTGAAATGTTTGCTTTTCATTTCCTCTCAAAGGGAGCAAGATGACATCTGGAAAAGATATCATTCTCATCCACTTGCTTTGTCACTTGGTTACAGTGGCCATGGAAACAGTGTGGTTTGGACAGGGCAGCATGTGGACTTGGCTAACTACATTCCTGTTGAGGAGATTTGATAGAAAACAAAACGTTCGAATGAAAGAAAAGGAAAACACATAAATGAAGAAAATAAAACCTGAAGTGGGCGATCCTTGTTGTTTTTTTGTTTTTAAAGCAATCCAAGCATCCAACACAAACTGAAAGTGGAAAAGAGGCTGCAGTCAGCCTCAGCTGGCTTGGGTCTTCATACAGCCTAAAAGAGGCTGCAGTCAGCCTCAGCTGGCTTGGGTCTTCATACTGCCTTTTTGAACAGTCATGGTAACTGACTGTTCTCTCTTTCTCTGCTTGTGTGTGCTCCCTCTCTCTCTCTCTCTCTCGCTCTCTCTCTCTCTCTCGCTCTCTCTCGCTCTCTCTCGCTCTCTCTGGCTCTCTCTCGCTCTCTCTCTCTCTCTCTCTCTCGCTCTCTCTCTCTCGCTCTCTCTCTCTCTCTCTCTCTCTCTCTCTCTCTCTCAATTGCTCTGGCAGCCATCTTGTCTCCATTCAGAGATCTCCAGGGACAGGGTTTTTTTCTGCATACTCAATACGCTCACAGCTCCTTCAGCCCACACGGTCGGCATGGCAACCGCGGACCACCTCTGGCTCCCGGTGCATCTGTCAGTGCCGTCAACCCCGTCACCCCCCCCCCCA
>BROE01000004.1:718079-742822 GCA_036571765.1 Plecoglossus altivelis
CCCCCCCCCACACACACACACACACACACAAATGCACACACACACACACGTGCACACACACACACGTGCACACACACACAAATTCACGCACACGTGCACACACACACACACGTGCACACACACACATACCACCACCACGCTTCTACTCAGGATACTATGAAGCGTGGGCATGAAGCTACCGTCAGCACCCTACCTATATTTGGTAAGACAAGTCCATTTGAAACAAACAGTCCATTCCAAAACCCAGGGTCAAAACCTTTAACGACAGATCGTGGCGCCAGATCTTCACACTTCCTGTACGCGGTGTATCTGATTGGTGTGCTTCTGAGGGGGGAGAGGGGGAGGGGGGACACTTCCTGGACGCGGTGTATCTGACTGGTGTGGTTCTGAGAGGGGAGAGGGGGGAGGGGGGCACACTACCTGAAGAGGGCAGGCTTGATCCTCGGAACAGCAGCCATGTTGTTAACACTTCCTCAAACTGACCAGGCAGAGCTGCTGTGTCACCAGCAGCCCAGGACCACCTAGCCAGACCACGGTCCCTGGAGGACCACCTAGCCAGAGGACGGTCCCTGGAGGACCACCCAGCCAGAGGACAGGCCCTGGGCGGCTTCAGATGCTGACGACCCACAAGCCCTGCTAATGTCCACCAACAACAGAGGCAATGAGGAGCGAGAGAGAGAGAGAGAGAGAGAGGGGGGGGGAGAGAGGGAGTGTGTGTGTGTGGATGGATGGATGGGTGGTTGGATGGATGGATGGATAGACAGGTGGATGATTGGATGGATGGATGGAAAGAGAGGGATGGGGAGGGAGAGAGAGAAGTAGCGAGGGGGAGGAGGAGAGAGGGATGGTCAAGGGGAAGGGATGGGATGGGAAGAGAAGAGAGGGATAGCCGAGGGGAGAGGGGGGGGGGGAGGAGAGAGAGAGAGATTGGTGCGGAGAAGGGATGGGAAGGGAAATAGAGAGATGGATACGGTGAGGGGGGAGAGAATGGGGGGGATGGGAGGGAGAGAGAGAGAGATGTGGGGTCGAGAGGATGGGAGAAAGAGAAGGAGGGATAGGGAGGGGGGAGAGGGAATAGGGAGGTGAGATCGAGGGATAGAGGGGGGAAAAAGAAGAGAGAGTGAATGGAAGTGGAGAGCAGAGGTAGAAGGAGCGGATGGGTGGGGTGAGAGGATGTGAGAGAGAAAGGAGATAAGGGGAGAGATAAGGGGAGAGAGATATGTATGTGTGTATGAGAGAGGAATGGAAGGAGAGAGAGAGGTATAGGGGGAGAGAGAGGGGTACAGATAGAGGGGAGAGAGAGGGAGGGAGCAGATTGGGGGAGAGGAGGGATAGGGAGCGTAGGAGGAAGAGAAGAGCAGTTCTTCATCTCTCAGTTATGTTTCACACCGCCTCAGCTCTCTGAAAGAGGAAAACAGCACTGGGCATTCAGCTGTGCCAAACACATCTATTCTTTGGACATCTTCATGTCTTTCACAGAAGAATTTTGTCCATTGTTGCGGCGAACCCCCTCTATCCTCAAAAGACCCTGCCCAACGAGGGCCCAGTCCCCGCCGCTCGGACCGGCACGCCCCGAGCTCCCCAGCCACCACCAGCCGCCGTCCTCCCCCCCTCCCCCTCCCAAAACATGCAAACACGCCCCTCAAGAAAAAAACCCAAGGGGGTGGGAGACCCGGTGGGTTTAGGCTGATGGGGGGAAGGGTGCAATGCTGTTGTTGTCATCTGCAATTGTTACAGTCTGGAGCCTAGCTATGCGGTCACTATTCCAAATGGATTTAACCATCAATGGCAGCATCCATTTAAGGCTGCTTCAGGTCAGCCTAGGTCAGCCTAGGTCTGGCCCGGTACCGCTCTAGGTCTGGCCCAGTACCACTCCAGGTCTGGTCCAGTACTGCTCCCGGTCTGGTCCAGTACTGCTCCAGGTCTGGTCCGGTACCACTCCAGGTCTGGTCCAGTACTGCTCCAGGTCTGGTCCAGTACCGCTCTAGGTCTGGCCCGGTACCAATCCAGGTCTGGCCCGGTACCACTCCAGGTCTGGTCCAGTACTGCTCCAGGTCTGGTCCAGTACCGCTCCAGGTCTGGTCCAGTACCGCTCTAGGTCTGGCCCAGTACTGCTCCAGGTCTGGTCCAGTACTGCTACAGATCTGGTCCAGTACTGCTTCAGGTCTGGCCCAGTACTGCTCCAGGTCTGGTCCAGTACCGCTGTAACTCAACTGAAAGTACAATGAACCCCTCACTCTCTTTCCCACCATCTGGTATCAAAGACTATTGTGTCCTAAGAAAAAAGTGGAGGGGTCAACTATTCAACCTGCTCCCTCCCTCTCCCCTCCCACCCTCTCCCCTCCCACCCCCTCACCTCCCCCGGTCAACAGCGATAGAGGGAAAGTGAAAGAGAGGAAGGGAGGTGGGAGGGAGGGAGGGGGCGGTCTATAAGTCTTTCAGACGACAGCAACATCGTGGAGAACTTTCAGCTTCGTACACGTGGAGATAACTAGCACTCCTGACGTCAATGGGGGCCACTTGATACAGCGGACTAAAAATATTTGGAATTCAAGGCATTTCTCTCCCATTATCGCTTGGACGTCTGGTGTGTTCCTGTTTAACGACTCCCAGCTTCCAGTTCCTGTCCAGAGGCTTGTTCCCTGAAGCTTGTTTACAGCAACACTCTCCACCTCTCCCTGGACGCCACACAGACAGGCTGGAGGACACGATCTGCGTCCGCTTGTTTTGGCTTGCGACGTGTCATCGTTTGGCGCACACGCGCACACACACACGCACACGCACGCACACACACACACACACACACACGCACACACGCACACACACACATACACAACGTTCATCTTCAATTCGCTTTCATGCTTGGCCGCTGTGCCTCAGCGCTGATTGACAGGACCAGAGCATGAACATGTGTCTTGTCATAATATCCTGTCCTGGGGTGTTGATGGTAAACATGATCTTAATCCGGGCATTCGATGTGTGGTAAAGGCAGTGACCAGAGTAACACGATGTAAAGTGGCACATAGACATAAACACTTACACAAGCCATCTATACTCTAGCTAACAGCCTCCAGCCCTCAGCCTCTATACTCTAGCTCCCAGCCTTCATACTCCAGCCCTCAGCCTCTATACTCTAGCTCCCAGGCCTTCATACTCCAGCCCTCAGCCTCTATACTCTAGCTCCCAGCCTTCATACTCCAGCCCTCAGCCTCTATACTCTAGCTCCCAGCCTCCATCCTGAGCCTCCATATTCCAGCCCTCAGCCCCCCATCCGTAACCCTCCTCCTCCAGCCCCCAGTCAGTTATAATTCAGGGTAGTTAAGTATGTAAAGAGGACTAGAGTTAAGATCTGTGGCCCACATCTAAGTGCCCTGCCCAGGAATAATGTTGTGATTATCTGCAGAGTCACCTACATGTCACCAAGGGGGGCATGAAGGACTGCAGGCACAGATAAGGATGCCTCATCATCACACTGGATGTCTTGTGTCCTGAAGACCAGAGAGAGTTAGGAGCAGTACTGCTCTCTCACAGACACGATCGCGTCTGCCACTCTGCCTCCTAACTGTAGAACAAGAGGCCAGTTGGAGACAAGCTGGCTCAGATGAGCGTTGAAGTTGAAATGGATGGCAGGGAGAGAGACTTCTTCCAGCTTGTGAGACAGCAAGCGTGTTTGGTGTAGATATCTCTGGTACAAAACTTTGAAACAGACATGTTGGGGACTTTCACCTTCCTTCCCTCTACAAAAAGAGTATCTATCTCTCTCCCTCTCTCTCCTAACCCCCCCTCTCCCTCTTCCCATCTCTCTCTTTTTCTCTCCCACCCTTTCTCTCTCCTAACCCCCCCTCTCCTTCTCTCTCTCTTTTACTCTCTTTCCTTTCACTCTCTCCCTCTCCCCCTTCTCTCTCTTTCACTCCCTCTCCTTCTCTCTCTCTCCCCCCTTCTCTCTCTCTCCTCTCCCTCTCCCCCCCTTCTCTCTTCTTTCACTCTCTCTCTCTCTCCTTCTCTCTCTCCTTCTCTCTCTCTCTCTCTCTCTCTCTCTCTTGTCACCCAGAAAAAAGGTGCTGCCGCACTCGTTCCCTTCAACTCGGTTTTGCTCGCCGCGCTGCCATGGTAACCTGGATACTATTCAGCGGCGGCGAGAGTGAGGTAGTGTTTGCAGGTGGCTGTGGCTGCTAAGCAAAGAATGTCACAAATGCTGTTCCTCTGTAAGAGCAGAGTGAGACTCTTTATTCTTCTTTCAGTCTCAGTTGGTGGACTTGTCCCCGTCGTTTGAAACAGCAAAGGAAAAGAGCTCGAACGATGACTCATCTGTGGTTTTAAGTCTATACTTGAAAGCAAAGCAACAGTTTGTTTGATTTTTGTTGAACGCTCCCTTTTAAGTAATTTATGGCACCGCTGCGTTTAAGTAATTCTTAAAGAAAGCTGATTAGTGACAATGATGATAACAGTCTGAAATACGACACGTAGGCTTTGCATGTGAACATTTATTGAATCGTTCTCAGTTTTTTCACAACTTTGCTTGGCTCACGACCCTATTTTTATGAACGATCACAAAATAAGAGTTGAGTTATTGCTCTATGATGTGAGAGAGAATGGGTGGGGAAGGAAGGAGAGAAGGAGGAGAGAGGAGAAGATGATGATGTGGAGAAAGAGAGAAAGAGAGAGAGGGGAATAGAGAGGGGGGAGAGAAGAAAGAGAAAAGTAGGAGTGGAAATAGAGGATCGAAGATGTGATTATAAATGAGGAGAGGAAAGAGGGAAAAGAAAAGTATAGGGAGGTGTTGGCAGAGATTGATAAATAAGACTGATTGTAATATGAAGCACTCTGTGCGCATTCTGTGCTTGTCATCCGGATAAACCGGTTCCGCTTTTATTTTTGTCAACCCTCCTTCTCCCCCCCCCCCCCTCAACCCCAGCCCCACCCAGCGCCGCCTATATGCGTCTTCTTCGGTGGTATGTGATCTTCATTACTTGGTTTTTTTGGAATTCTTGATTCTGGTTTTTTTTTTATTTTTTTTATTTTTTTTTTTTTTTTTTTTTATTTTTGTTTTTTTTTTTTTTTTTTTTTTTTTTTGTTTTTTTTTTTTTTGTTTTTTCTTTTTTTTTTTTTTTCTTGCGCGGAGGCTGGAAATGACTGGTTGTAATCTGTCCATTTTAAGTGTCGTGGGGGGCTGCCAGAGGAACCATGGGCATCGTGGCCTGTTTCCAGGCAGAGGGGGAAGGTATTGAGGATGGTTCTAGTCAGGGATGGAGGGGTAGGTGTGGGTGGGTTGGTTCACAGGGATGGAGGCGGGGGAGGGGTGGAAGTTGGTTCACAGTGACTGCCTCTCATGAATGATGATGAATCTTACATTCACTGACGATATCGTGAGCATATTAGTCAGCATGTGTCCACAACATTTTTTCAATATTGTATCGTTGCATATCTGATTAATCGTATTTTGGACTGTGAATCCAGCCATAGTAATTTTACCCGATGCCCCAATTACTGTATTCACAGCCCACTACAAAACACACACAGATACACACACACACACAAAGACAGTACACACACACACACACACACACACACCACAAAGAAACAGTGTGCACACACACACACAAAGGCAGTACACACACACACACACCAAGACAGTACTCTCACACACACACAAAGACAGTCAACACATCCATACGACACCTGTGATGAATGAGCCTTGTTGTGTCTTGGCAGTGAGCAGACATGCAGTGTGTGTGTGTGTGTGTGTGTGTGTGTGTGTGTGTGTGTGTGTGTGTGTGTGTGTGTGTGTGTGCGTGTGCGTGTGTGTGTGTGTGTGTGTGTGTGCTGAAGTGGGTTAACTGTGAATGACTGCAGTATTCCCCTGCATGGGATGATGACGACCAACATACCACTGCTGTCATTTATAACCACAGCTGAGCGATGGGGATCTGCAAGAGACTGTGGTTTCTGTGCAGAGGAATATTGCTGCTTGTTGTTGAGTCAGAAATCTCTTCTTTCATTTGAGTCCTGCCACAATTAAGACCTCGAGTAACAGGGTCCCGTTTCATCAGACTAGACAAGAAAATGCGTCAGAAGTTTATGTCTCAGATATGAAATGGGTCGTTTGTTCTGACAAGGAGTAATGAATCTTGACCCCCTTCCAAGTCTTGAAGCGAGAGCTCTTTCTCTTCAGTCTGCACCGTCTAATTACACTGTCCACTATAGGCAGGCGGAACCCAGGCTTTCTAACTGTGAGCAACGCTACGAATGTGGCAGAAGTCCTTATGCAATATCGCTTTTCTCATGAATGGACAATTAACCATGTCAACTTGTCAGAATAGAATCCCACTAACTGTCCTGGTCCCTGTGGAAACACAGGAGAGCACGTTCCATGTGGGCCAGCCCAGGTCATTTCCTGTCTGTCTTTTCCTCTCCCTCTCTCATGCAGAAAATCCCCCCCCCGCCCCCAAATATATATCTGGAAAAAAGAAAAGCAGGGCTCATCATAAGGTGAGCGGTACAGTTTCCACTCAAAGCAGCCGAGACATTCAACAAGCCAGTAGTTCACATTCTTCCTCATCAGCGTGGCTCTGCTGTCCAAGCAGTCCTGGTCGTCCTCTCCTGTGTAAACTGATCACCATCCTGGCATGTATATTAAACAACTTCCAGCTTGTGAAAGTGTGTGGCTCTGGTCCCTGTCTCAGACGAAGGGAGTAGTGGGGCTGATGCCTGCCAAGTTTTGAGGCAGTGTTGAAACTGAAACGCTACGGGTCCAATCATCTTCGACCGTCTTAAAAAATCGATATATTACATAAGATTACACACATGCATAGCAGAGAGTGTGTTCAAGCTCCTAGACTCTAGCTTGGTGGGTTTCATGTGAAAGGACACCTCGATTACCTTCCATTTTCTTCCGTCTGCAACAACAAGCAGCTCCCCTCTGGGTCTCCCGTGTTTGTTATGGAAGTCGGTCCTCTTTGGGAGTCGGACAAAACCGTGTTCTGATTCATTTATTCTGGTCTCGGAAGCCCCCTCCCATCTGGACTCCGACCGAACAGGAACCAAGGAACGTCGATTCCCTGCCCCAAAAATACTCTCCAACACCCCCGGACCCTGAGATCAATGAGAGAGCTTCAAAGTGGCTCACCGAAAAGCATTGTGATCTCATGGACGTTTTCACAACTAGTTCCCTTAAAAAGCAATTTTATGTTTGTAGGAAAAAGGATATATTCCACTAAACCCATCGTCAGTGACAAAAGCAAATTGATTTTAAAAAGTTTTATAACAGCTATGAGGTTAACAGGAGGACAAAAGGGTGGGTTGAAAGATTGAGTGTAACATCTTAATCTAAACCACTTAACAGAGCATTAAAGCTCCAGAATCTTCTCCAACCATGACTATCTGGAGGTAGAGGAGTCTAAGCGAGAGGAACCTTGGCTGACGAGTGACCGTTTCCCAGCATGCTTTGAGAGGCAACACAAAAGCTACGTCTATGACTGACACCGTCACACGCCAGAGCAGCTATGTGCATCTGGAGCAAACTACTAGCATGGGAGCCTGGGGGAGACAGTACCCTGGAAAATCAGTTAGAGGTGCCTTACAAAAGCCTGCTTGTCCTCCACTTGATACGAACGTGCAGCTGGAAGTCCTGATTTATGGCCCTTAGACCCAGGCCTAGAGCTGGGCTCATCCCGAAGCAGAGGAGGTCTCCAGAGCCCAGGGCTGGGAGCTGTGTTTGGGGGATTACTCAGGAATGAGGGGCTCAACCACAAGGCTTGCACCCTGGGAGAGACCTCCTCTAGTCCTGGTGGGTGGAAACAACAATTGGAGGGATTTGTACTTGGGACAGGACAACTGTGCTGGTCCTGAAGGCTTGGACACACATGCAGGAGGAAAAGATAACTGTCCTTGGACACACATGCAGGAGGACAAGACAACTGTGCTGGACACACATGCAGGAGGAAAACTGTGCTAGTCCTGAGAGACTGGACACACATGCAGGAGGAAAAGATAACTGTGCTTGGACACGCATGCAGGACGAAAGGACAACTGTGTTGCACTACTGTGTATATACCCCCCCTACCACTGTTGCACTACTGTGTATATACCCCCCTCCTCCTGCACTATATATGCCCCACTTACTATAGTTATATTACCCCCATCTGTACAGCTGGTGTCCACTTTTTATCTTATTTGTATTTTCTAATAGATTTTTTATCATATTTTCATCTACCTTCGTTATGTTCCATATATGTTCTATGTTTGCACTTTCCTGCCACAGTAAATTCTGTCCTTGTATATCTTGCATGGCGAATAGAACTAGTTCTGATTCTGGTTCTGAGGGCCTGGACACACATACAGGACACGGGGGAGGTCCAGTATCAAACTGCACCATGAACAGCAACGCACTGTTTTTAAACCTCTACCTACACTCAAATGAAAGCACAAAAATAAGTTATTTTGCATAGATTGTGAGTTTTTGTGGTTTGCGAAATGGTTGTTTTTTTTATTGCCATCACAAGCTGAACTCTACCGATGTGGTGGTCATTTGGACATACTTTCTTTTGAGACCTTTCACAAACCATAAATTACATAAAGCAAAGATTATGCATGTACATTTATGTATTATGCACACTTGACGATGGTTAAGTGGGAGAGAATGCCCTTATCATACAACTGCTTAAGTCATCATAGCTAATTCCACTACACAGAGAATGGTGACCTTCGCTGTAGACGAAGACAAACATTTTATTTGTCATGTTAGACAATGGCGCTTTTACAGCTGCCTGCAGAACATGAAAAATAGTCTATTGTTTGTTCTTCTCAAGCAGTCATTGACAATCTTGGGTAGAAGACGTACAACTTCAGTAGCTCTAGCAACACAGCCTCCTGTATGTGCTGTACACATCGTCACAGCGACAAACAGCAAAGTCCCACACAGTCAGAAAAGGAAGTACATTAGCATCAGCCTGCAGAAGAGTGAATTTTTCATGCAAACTTTTCGAGATGCTTGAATTCCTTCCCCAAACTTTCGTCCCCCTGCATCTGACTCATTAGATGGCTGTGCTAGCCAGCCTGAAATTCCCATCACTCGCTCTCGTAATCCCTTCCCCAGCTCCCACAGAGCATTGTGGTCTCCGGGCATTTTGTTTTCAGGGGCCTTGTTACTGGTAGAGAGCTAAATCAGCATCTCAGGCTGCCAACAAGGTAGCGCTGAAGTCGAGACTGATGTAAAATAGATAGACTTCCTGCTCCATCGCTGTACTGCTGAGGTTTGATCTGGTAGCTCCTACCTGATATCTGCTAGCTGATACAGCCTACCTGATATCTTCTACCTGATATCTCCTACCTGATATCTGCTAGCTGATACAGCCTACCTGATATCTCCTACCTGATATCTCCTAGCTGATATCTCCTACCTTTTACAGCCTACCTGATATCTCCTGATACATCCTACCTGATATCACCTACCTTATATCTCCTACCTGATATCTTCTAGCTGATATCTCCTACCTGATACAGCCTACCAGATATCTCCTACCTGATATCTCCTAGCTGATATCTCCTAGCTGATATCTCATACCTGATATCTCCCAACTTATATCTCCTACCTGATACCGCCTAACATTATATCCTACCTGATATCTCCTACCTGATATCTTCTATCTGATATCTTCTATCTGATATCTTCTACCTATCCCCTAGCTGATATCTCCTACCTGATATCTCCTACCTGATATCTCCTACCTGAAATCTCCTAACTTATATCCCCTAACTGATACATCCTACCTGATATCTCCTACCTGAAATCTCCTAACTTATATCCCCTAACTGATACATCCTACCTGATATCTCCTACCTGATATCTCCTACCTGATATCTCCTACCTTATATCTCCTACCTTATATCTCCTAACTGATACATCCTACCTGATATCTCCTACCTGATATCTCCTACCTGATATCTCCTACCTGATATCTCCTACCTTATATCTCCTACCTTATATCTCCTACCTGATATCTCCTAACTAACTAAATCCAAGTCACTGTCAGGTACAGCGCAAAAGGCCCCAAGAAGTCCAAACCCAGACTGGCTGGTTCTGTTCAGCTACTGCGTGTCGGATCAAACCCCCTCATGGCAAGGCTGTCCCAGTCAGTCTGATGACTGACAGGCAGGGTATTGACAGCGTTGTCCCAGACTCCTCTGGAGGGGTTCTGCATGGAGCAGATGTAAATTGAAACCTCGTCTGCCTGGCTGTACAGACAGCAGGGAGGGAGAGGCTAGCTTGCAAGGCTTCAAAGCTTGCGTCAAATCAAGAGGGTGACATCGCATACAAAACTCCTTTTCAAAAACAGTTTTCTATTCTCCTTCTGTTTTTTTCCTCGATTCATAGTTTTTAAAACAGAGATGGTTCACCAAGTGTCTTGAGGTGTTCTAAATTCCAAGGTTCTATTCTATTCCAAGTTCCGCAAAGAGGTTTCAAGGTCCTGACACACATTCAGACTTATTAGGAAATAATTTTCACTCAATTGAAGGTTGACCCTCACAACAGCCCTGATTATGAGTGTGTCTTTCACCCCTTGTAGGGTCATGGTTTCTGATTGAGGATGTGTTTTCACTTACTCAGTGGTCATTTACCCAGGGGAGCTGTGTGATTTGTCGCTATACGGTAACTCCACACTAAACACATAATCTCACTGATCCTGGGAGTCCACCCTCAGAACGCGAGCAGATGGAATGGTCTGCAGTACAGGCAGGCCACGAAGAACTTGCAGTGGAACCACTGCTGCTGTATAAACTGGGATTAATTGTTCAGTGAGACACTAAGTGATAGTCAGGGGAAAGAGGTGAGTCGACGAGAGTTAGAAGAGAGGTGATGGTGATACAATATTTATCTCGAAATATACAAGACACTGAAATGTAATTTTTAAAAGCTTCTGGGACAGGGTTTATTTTGAGAAAGTGCTGAATATTTCACTTCTTTCCCCCCCTTCCAGTAAGCAGGTGCTCTCCCCCCCCCCTCTCTCTCTCACTCCTTCCCTCTCCCTCCTGTGCTTGCTGTGTGTGCATGAGGTCAGCTTCATGTTTTCTTCAGTATGAGCTGGTCGCAGTCAAATGTTACGTAACATTATAAGCCTGTCCGCCGAAGACACACCCCTGCCCTGTGTTGCGTCGAGAAGAAACATGGTTTAGTCGCAAGTGTATCCGTCAAACCATCCGCTTTCATGAATAAGCTTTAGGGTGTATTTCTCTCCCTGCACCCCTGCATCTCAACCAGACTCTTCTCCCATCGTCTTCATCAGTATCTCTTTGTGTCCAGCCCTCTCTCTATCTCTGTGCACCCACACGCATTCAGTCAAGCCTTTCAGAAAGACTAATGAAGAGGCGTCCATTTGTTTTGTTCTGTCCTCCATTGTGCCAGTGTGTTTATCTGGCTGCTGGCCATGTCACGGGCAGCTCCGGGTAAAGAAACCAAACAAATATGGCGGCCTGGCCTCCCTTAGAGCGGCAGATGGTGGCCGGCCCCGGGCCCTGGAGGTGCCGTCAGGTTGGCTGGTAAACATGCTCCATGTGGACATACTCGCTGGACGAGATTGATTGGATTTTCAGAAACCTGGCGTTATCTCTGGTCTTTTAGCGCGTACACCCACAACTCTAATTGGATTATAATGATGTGGGAGAGATTAGGTTTTTCCTTTTTCTTTCTGCTGTCATTCAACCCCGAAATATGACATCACAGTCTGGGTAGGAAAAACGAAATGAATCCTGATTTGCCGATAAGAAGGAGATGGTGAACACCCTGCCAGAGTAGGAAAGGATTGACCGTGACTCCATGTTTACCTCCACCTCCAAGACCACAGAACAGGAAATCATAACCTGAATTCGCAACACTGGATTAGTCTTTTTCTCCCTATCCTGTGTTAAGATATCAGAGCACATGTCTCAGCTCTCTTCACCTTCCTAATTATTTTTTTCAACAAAGCCAAGTTTAAGACACGTTTGTCAGGGTTTATGATGTTATGAGTTTGAATTACAAGGTCTTAAATCTCTAAATCGTAGACGTACATCTCGCTTCTCATCTGTTGTTTTTTTGACAGATTGATTATTGGGGAGGGGGAGGTGCTCCCTCCAGTACGGCAGGGTCTTTCTGTCAGCTACCGTGCCCCACCTGTGAGGGAAATAAATCTAGCTTCTTTTTCCATTTTGAAAAAGAGGGCGAGATAAAAATGAAGCACCCTACTAATGCTCTGAACCTGTACTCCCAACCTTGAAAAGTCGAAACAGGCAAGCCTGGTTTGTGTCCAAAACACAATGTCAAATGAGGTCATCCAGTTCTCTTCTCTGCCTAATCGAGAAGTCCTTCTCCCCAGGGCTAATCTCTCTGCCAGAAAACAAGCATCTGCTGTTGTGTTTGTACTATATCTCAATCCAATGGAAATCCATTGATCGCATGGTATGATTGGCCTTTTATAAACAACCATCATTACACGCCAAGCGACATTATTGACTGGCTGGTTGATGAACACAAAGACACATAGCCTAGCCTAGCATAGCTTGACTGCGATCGCAGCCCCTTGATTTCTCGCTTACATGAGCCCAAGATTGGATGCAGCGGTCCTTACCATGGATCAATACAATTAAGAAGTCAATATTTTATCTCCACGAACGAATAAGCAAGGGGAATTTGTAGCTTCATTTCAAGGACATGGAAAACCCACCGACGGTAGTTTAGTTTCAATGCCAGATTCAATAATGTCATCTTCCCATTGGCCAGAGGAAGGAGGGCAAGGCCTCTCCTTTCTCACTGTGATTTACGCCTGACACGCATACCGTTCCTGACATTCTTGGCCCTCTCATCCCCTCTTGTTTTCGTCCATTTCTTTGCGTATAATCAGACATCTGTGACACGTCTCACCGGGCAGGTTTATTGGTCGTTTTGCTCGGCTTAATGGCTCTTTTGACAGGTTTCTCTGGCTCAGAGAGCAGGGCAGCTCCCCCCTCTGACTCACCCAGCCAACCCCCCCTTTCTACCCCCTCCTCCTGAGAATGAGTTATTACCCCCGTTAAGCTGGTCTAACTGTTCTTCTGCCCTGGCTCTAAGGCTGCTGGTAGGAATATTCTGGCTCCTCCGTGATAGCGAGGGCAGGGTGTCGTCTGGTACCTTCAGATAGGACACCAGATGCCCTGCGTTGCCTGGTAGAGAGAACCATCCTTCACTCTGGTGACACGGCAGAATAAGGGGCCACTTAACACCGTGTAAACAAACGCTCTCTCGTAATTAGGAATAACAACACAGACTGACTGTGATTGGCATGTAAAATACGGGGGGATGAGGGAGGGAGGGAGGGGGGTGAAAAACTGGATTCGATTTGCTGAAATGGTTTGGCAGATTGAGGATATCTCACTTGTTGTGATGCGTACGGACTGTTGACTGCATTAGCACGTTGTTGACATCTGAGCTCTCTGAGGGAAAACACAGTCACTAACTAATCATCAACGATATCACAGTGCTGTAAAAGAGGCATTTACGGTACATTCTGAAAGAGTGTCACGCTCAGGTGTTTGCCGAGGAAAGGCGGTTACATTTATCTACTTAGTGTAAACTTAACAGTGTGTAAAGTACAAGGCGTACTCGAGGGGACTGCTGGAGGGTCCCGGTGAGGGGCAGTGTGTAAAGTACAAGGCGTACTCGAGGGGACTGCTGGAGGGTCCCGGTGAGGGGCAGTGTGTAAAGTACAAGCCGTACTCAAGAGAGGGGACTGCTTGGTTTAGGAGAAAACAGCAGATGCCTTGTGTCAAAAGTCACCCCCTGTGCCCCTCCTCCCCTTCCCTCCCTGGACAGAAGGGAGATAGGGAGGAGATGGACCCTAACTGGGTCCTTTTCAAAAACACAAAAAAAACGGCCCTTTCTCCTTCAGCTTCAGAAGCTTGGTGTTCTCCCCAGGAGGTCATCTATAGGGAGGCTAAGGATTAGAAAACACCCTGTTTGGGATTCATCCAATGAAACTGAAGTTACCATATGTCCCCTATCCATGACCCCCTTTAACAGTTCTATAATAGAGACCTAGAATATTACTAAATACTTCATTAATATCAGAGGTCAACGATGGCATGCATCAACCAGTTTAAAACAGTCCGACTGGATTGGACAAAATGCTGATCATCGGAGTGATGGTTGCCATTGCATTAGCAGAGCTGTCAGTTGAGTTTCCGTAGAGCGTATTGGTCATTTACTGTGAAGGAACATATTCAGGTGCTGTCCACCATACCTGCATCTGTCCACATCCCCCAGGAAACACACAGTTGCTTTGGGTTTGTCTCTCTAGCTTGTACCCTCTGGACATGCACAAGCTTAAATCAAGAAGATTGAATGGTGAGTGCAATTAAGCAGATGGTGTTCGTTTAAGGCAGGCTTTTACAACTTGTGTTAACTGTGTCAGCTGATTCAATTACTCATTCAATTACTCCCTCCGATGCTCTGGGCTGAGGTTACAAGCTTGTTCATTGATGTGTACCTGTGTGTCGGCCCTGCCCATGCATAGGATTCGAAAGTCTCTTCCTCTGTAACATCCAGGCACAGAGCTGCCAACTCGCAAGCACTGGCTGGGAGATACACGCATTTGATTGGTTACGCACGCTGTGGAACCAATCAAATGCGTGCAAGTTGGCAGCGCTGCGGTATTTCTAAGAAAGTGTGTGCGTACGGAAAAGCCCAGAGATACTTCTTTGCCTTGACATTGACGATGTATTTTCTCCCTCTTAAGTTGTTTCCCCCTCCAACAAACCAAAGCCGGCAGAGCTTTCTACAGAACTTTCTTCAGAGAGTTCCAAACTCTCGTATCCTGACAAGTTTAGTCAGATTTCGGCTCAGACCTCTCTCTCTCTGCTTCCTCACAAGCTGCCTCGGATTTGCCATGGCTACCGTTTCGCTGAGAAACCTTTTCCTGTCACCACAATGACATTTTGTTAAGATGTTGGTATGGTTTACTGTTAGCATTCTGTCTGCTGAGGAGGGAGCACTGCTTTATTTTGATGAGACAGGAAGTGTGGGGGGAAGTAGGGAAGCAGACATTCCAGACAGCTCAGGGAGAGAGAGAGAGAGAGACAGAGAGAAAGAGAGAGAGAGAGAGAGAGAGAGAGAGAGAGAGAGAAAGGGAGGGAGAGAGAGGGGGAGAGAGAGAGAGGGAGAGAGAGAGGGAGAGAGAGAGAGAGAGAAGAGAGAGGGGGAAAGAGAGAGAGAGAAGGGGAGAGAGAGAGAGGGGAAGAGATAAAGAGTGGGAGAGAAGAGATAGAGAGAGAGAAACAGACGTAGAGAAAGACAGAAACAGCGAGAAAAACCGAGAGCGAGAGAGAGACGGAGAGAGAGACACTGGCTAAAACAGACGTGGCACGCCCCTGTCCCCAAACTGACCCGGTTAACTGCCTCTCCCGTTACCACAGGGCAGCATTGCCAGCTCCACTAAAAGGTCCACAGCAGAAGGAACGGCTCGTTTCGTCCTCTCGAAACGCATCCTAACGCAAACAAGACAAACAGCACAAAAATGGCTCGACACATTGTTGACGTAGGTGGTCTACGGTGTAGGTGGTCTACGGTTCACAGAGGTCTGTGTGAGGACCGTGTTCTCAGGCTGAGTTTTAGGATCGTAACTTACATTTTTAATGAGGATGTGGGCTTGTTAGAGGGAAGCGAAATCCTTTCAGAAGCCACTGGCTGCCTTGGCCAACGCTTTCATAACGGCACACTCTGCCTTCATGCCTTTAATATCCAACGGACGTATTTCAGGATTTGATAACCTTCATGGAGGAACGCATTAAATAGATCCCTTAATAAAATATACCACAAAGATTTCGGGAACAATCTTCCGCAATGCCAGCAATAGCTGTCTTGTGGCCGAAAGCTTGGATCTCGGTGCCTTTAAAGTGTGACTTCCCTTAAATCTGTACGCTTTGCTTAACAGTAGCCAGCCAGTGATGTATGTTGAGTGCAGGCTTCAGTGGTAACATGGATGGTGTTTGTGGTCCAACTAGGTCAGTGGGAATGTGAACTGAGTGGTCGGTTGGTCTGTTGAAAGGAAACACCAGTATCAGTAGGTCGGTTGGTCTGTTCAGAGAAAACACCAGTATCAGTAGGTCGGTTGGTCTGTTCAGAGGAAACACCAGTATCAGTAGGTCAGTTGGTCTGTTCAGAGGAAACACCAGTATCAGTAGGTCGGTTGGTCTGTTCAAAGGAAACACCAGTATCAGTAGGTCGGTTGGTCTGTTCAAAGGAAACACCATCATCAGTAAGTCAGTGAATCTGTTTAAAAGAAACACCAGCATCTGTATCACCCTTTGTATCCCCAGTGTTTGCTTTCCTTAGATCTCTTTCACTCACACAATCTCAAGGGTCTGATCTGCGATATGTGAACTGCATGTGCAAACGATTCTCTGTTATTGTTTAGAGTTGGTCATCCAAGAAAATCCCACACACTGTTTTCTTTGAGAGGGCTGTTGCTTAGCGACTTTGTCTGATAAAAAACAACCTAATGCCGAAAACCTAATTAGAAAAACACAAAGAAAAACTTGAGACTTTCTGCCTCCCTCTTCATCTTTGGTATCCGTCTTAATAGTACTCCATTATTATACACCATGGAACGAAAATATGTTGCTCTAAAATGATGTTTGTGAAACTCTGACATACGCAATGTCTGGGGCGCTTAAAAACATACACTGAAACTTCTGACATTTTGAAGACTTTAATTGGTGACATTTAATAATAAACAGTGACAAGGTCACTGACCAAAAGAATCACATGTAAACAATGCTGCCATTCTAGGTGGAAAGACATGACTGTCTAGACTCCTACCTGTCATTCCTGTCACTGTCTGCGAAGGTACAATTCCAGTATGCCAAAGTCACCTCTGATTGTCAATGACCCCGTTCAGGAAATTCCAGTCTGCTCCTCGAATGTGTCTAACAATCTGGATGAAAACAGCATTCTTCCATCCTATTAGAAAAGGCCTTTTAAGACCGTATAATTTAGGCGATAATAATTGCTGTTCTTTTCAACGGCACCCTCTTCTACAGACTCGAGAATGTTCCAAAATGTCAGTCAACAACTGTACACCCATGTTCAAGGTGGAGGTTGACTATCTCCAGGTTAATGAAATCACCATGCCTTGTTGCTACGACGCACACACCCCTGACACGAATACGGGCGGCTGTTGCCACATGAATAATGTATTGGCATTCAGGCCTGATTTATAAATCAAACCTTTTGAACCTGCTACAGTTAATCAGGGCGGGGCGGGTCGGTAGAGGAAGTGCCGGCATTGTGTTGGCCGACAGCGGAGCAAGCAGGGTTATCTCCCTCACTGGGTTACGCAAACAAACCCCTCTCCGGCCCCGCCCCTCTCACCCCCCCCCCCACCACCACCACCTCCCCCCTGTGGGAGGGGTGCGTACTGTAGCAAGGGGCCCTGTGTTAACATGGCATTACTGCCGCTACTGATGAATAGCTGCAGCGTTGCATTGTACGCCGTCTTCCATATACGTCCAGTGATTGTGTGTGTGACCTGTTCGCTACACATGCAACACAAAGGGCCAGAGAGTGAGACTAGGTGTGGTCCTGCGTGGGGAACCTTATCTTCCTCAGAAGGAGAATAGTGGGTCTGTTGTTTAGCATGCAACCACAAATCACAGCGCAAGAAAGGCAGCTATAACTCAGAGCGACAGGCCTCATGCTACATCCCATAATATTTCCTACGCTGCCTCCATAAAGGGGTCTTGGAGAGACATATCGAATTATAACTAATGTGTATGAGCCCAGTTAAACCTAAATGAAATATTGTCGGGACTAAATAATTCATAAATCTGAATTAAGTTTAGAACTCCCTGTGTGAAAATGATGGTCTTAGGCAAATCATCTCCTCCATGAAATGGCTGTTCAAATAAACACAATTAACCAATCTAATAAAAACCTGTGATTGGCAGAATGTTATTGCTTGCAGAATTCAATAAACACAGTCTGTTTTCAATTGGAAATCATTGGAGGAATGTGAAACATGTTGCTGGTGTGGAGGTGCAGTAGGGGGAAAGGAAGATAACTTAATTGAAAAGGTCACTCATCATCGTAATAGCATGAACGTTTGTTTACGTTCACGTTTTCCCTTTTAATTTCTCTCTTCCTGCACTCAAGGAAACGTAAGCCTGGTATGAAACTAAATCCTGACAGTCGACTGTCTAGACATTGGAACTGCGCAAATCCTTTCACAAGGACGATCGCAGGACGTGACAGGAATGTCCAAGAGGAACGTCGAGAAGAACAGGAGATTACAAACTCTGCAACAGGATGCTAGTTTCCCCACTTACGCTCAACCCACACTGGTAGGATGTTCGCTTAGGGAGCATCATCAAGTTCAAACCAGAGCCATGTGGTCATCCACCGTCAACCAATCAGGTTTAATCTTACTTCCTCACGAGGCCTCCTGTTCTTCTTAGATTTGCTTTCTTTCCTTGTCAGGCATTGCAGTGGATGTCCGTTCAGACTCGAATCCAAGAGAACCTCTGGCCTCTGCTCGCGGCTCGCGATGGCCGCTTCGCTCCGCGAGAGCGCCGTGGTGCTACATCAAACCTCATTAGCGCCGGCTACTATTCTTTTCATCCTTCACACAGGACCTGCATTGTGCTGTCGCTGAAGTGCATTCCTCAACTCCCACTTGTCTCTCTGCTGGTCTCCCTGCGCAGGAGGAGAGGAACGGTAAAGAGGAGAAGCAGATCGTGGTGGCGGACGAACAACGTGGATGAACAACGTCCACCCTCATCCTCTCATGTACAAAGGGAGGGACGAGACAACTCATGAGCTATTCACCTTTGAATGGTCGGAAATTCCATGAATCCAATTAATAAAATGCTGTATGTTTGAACGGGCATGAGATAACATCAATAAACATTTCTCCTTGAACTTTAACACGTGACCTCCACATTTACAGTATGTAATTACTACCCAAAACACTACATGACAAAAAGACACTTTTTACACCGTTGTAATGTACAGAATTTCCAACGACATTGTATGACTATACTTAACATAAATATGAGAAGTCGCGTTAAAAACTTTGAAGACAGCCATTTGAACAATGGCAATGTCATCTGAATAGAATGAAGCTTTTCCTGCATGTTAAAGTTTGCTAAAGCATAACAGACGTCTACAGGGCAAGCTGTAACTGTTGTGCCAGATAAGCTCTTCTTGGAATGGGGATAAATATCTCATAGCAGGCATACTGAACAACCACAGAAACCCCTGGCCTTCAAAACATCCCAAACAGCTGGTCTTTACCTCACAGACGGAGGAGACCATGGCAAGGACGGACAGAGACGTGAGGAGCCAATCACAGACGTGAGGAGCCAATCGCATCCGCGAGGAGCCAATCACATCCGCAAGGAGCCAATCACAGGCGCGAGGAGCCAATCACATCCGCGAGGAGCCAATCACATACGCAAGGAGCCAATCACAGGCGTGAGGACGTTTGTTTTGAAGTTTCCCTCGACAGCAGATTGGCACAAACACGGCTTCGTCAAACAGGAAAGCAGCAATTCAAACGCAATTACATGCTTGTCTTGTCTATGGGACAGATTCATCCTGGCTGCATGGCTGAATAAACAGATGGAACTGTGAGAATTCTCCAGATATGATATCATAGTTCAAAGGCAAAGAGAGGATAGCAGTGAATAGAAAGATCTTAATAGAATCTGACCAAGTTATGGTAGGATAAAGAAGGCCTATGTGGAGGAACTGGTTTACCAAACTGCTTCCTAAAAAACCCTCTGATTTGTGGAACCTCATTGCAGAAGTCATCATGCACCTACTTCTGGAAAGGAAGGAGGGGATGATGAACCTAGACAGTCAGTATTTGTTTCATGCTGAGCCGCTCTAATATTATTCTCTACTTTTCGCTGCCTAACTGGTTCAATTTAGGCTGGCTGTCTTAACTAGGACAACTTACTCTACATTATACAGCATATTCAAAAGCTCTTCAATTACACGTTTAATCAGATGTGTGCCACTGCTAACTCCTGCTGTTGTGTCAAGTCACCGCTGCACTTGAGGAAGCCTTCTGAGAATAGCGAAAGCACAATGCGAAGCTGACGTACGTGGAGATGTGAGATGCGGGTCGACGAAAACACGAGCCGAGTCTGGTTTGTGTTGTGAAAATGAACGCAGGCATCCAGTGCATTCCCAAACCAAAGGAAACAGAGGCCCCCACCTTTCTGTTTTTCCACCTCCTGTAATCGGATGTGTACACTACATGTAAAAAGTGCAGACCTGTAAAATCCCAGCTGTGGGCCCAGTCCCCGACAACACTAACAGGGGGTTTTCCCATCGTGGAGACTGAATGGTTGGAGTAACACATGCCATGTTTCGCTGCAGAAAACCAAGGAATGTTTCTGTGCCCGATCTGTCGTCCGTCGGCAAATCGTACTCTTTTGAAGTACTCCCTTCCAAGGCTACGGCCAAAGCAAACACGAGCAGACCACTCTTTCAGCCTGCATCACACACATCACTCCTGAACAGCTGTTACCATTTAGCTGGAAAAACCACCGACATTCCTCTCTCCTCAGAATCTATATGTGACATGTGAGATAGCAATCAACACACACATTCTTTCAGTGTGGTTACACTCCAGCGATTTCTTGCCCTTCCAAGTGTAAACATACAGGAACGCATCGCTGGCCAGGTTAGAATTATGACTTGAGCATATTGTTTTTCTGTTTCTTCAGCTAACGATCCTATGCTATCATTACGTCTCTCCATTTCAAACGTTTTCCATTTCATAGCAGAATCAGAAGCTCAAAATGTTTGCAAAACAGCCGGTTCATTTCAAAGGCAACCTGTTTCATTTGTTTTAGATGCTCAGCAAAGTAGACACTAAAAGTGCTTCTACTAATCTACTACCATGAAAACATAAACACTGCACAGTTCACGTCAATGTGACCCAGAAACACAGTCACAACAGGTCACACAGGATGCACGCTCAGAAGGGAAATGAACACGGTTACTTAGTCATACACTTTCAACAGCCAAGCTACTACAGAGACCGAGTGGAATGAGTGTTTAAAGCGCTCAGTCCAGTGTGTCAGCAACACAGTGCTCCAGTTTTGCATATATATACACCTCTAGGAGTCTGTGGGTGTTCGGCAACAACACAGGTAGCATATGTCATCGGACGCCGTGGAGCATGACTAAACGGCTGGCAAAATAAATGCACCCTCTCACAGTCATCTTAAGAGAAAATGACATGAAGAGTGAGTCAGTGATTTCATGTTTATCAACAAGCCAGCGTGGAAACGCTCCTACTCTCCGCCCTGCCCCCTACACCTTCCCTGCCCCCTCAAACACAAGCATGATCTCCGCAAACAAAGCTTACATTTCTTGGCTTCTTCCGGCTTCCATTGTCAGAGCCAGAGCTGCACACACAGGAGCGCAGACGGCCTGCTTTGACTAGGGAGGCATGGGGGAGACTGTCTCCATGCTAATGAGGTTCAGTGGAAGATGCTGTCGTGTGCACCTCGCGGGAGGCCAAAGCAGAGTCACTAGACCGAAATGAACTTCTTAACAAGACGTCACAGTTTGACGATGAAACACTCAGCCAAAGCCCAATAATTAATGAGTGCTAAGTTCTTGAAACATATTTCTTGATGTAACGCTGCTTTGATATGGCTTTGTGATCAAGAAGTAAGAGAGGGATTTCAAGGCAATGTCACTTGCAGGCTGGAATATCACAAGGAGCTCTAGTTAAAATTCATGGTCTACTTGACAAACACATTTTGAAGAGGGGGTTAATTAAAACCACAATGAAATAATGTGTTCTGATGTATTTAATCTTTCAACTTGCCTAATTTAATTCGTTTGGGGAAATGAATTGCAGCTGCTTAAATCAGGACCTTTTCAGACTGTAGTCACAAGCACCAGACTGAGAAGACACAATCATTTGGTTGACAAGGAAACCTCAACACAAAGCTACAATCTCAGTGCAATGCCACAGGAGGAAGGCCAAAGTTAGCTCTTTAATCATTCTTCAAAAACTCTACCAATGCTGACTATCTAGATTTCTCATAGGTAGTCCTGCTTGAATGATGTATTTCTGAGAATAGGGTAACTGTGTTGATTTTCACTTTCTTTTGGTGTGTGCCGTTTTCACGAAACGACATTCTTGGTATGTGGAGTTTGTTTACACGGTCTTCTGGGATTGTGGTTGTTCTTGTGTTTAAAGCACACCGCGTCAACCATTTGAGGATAGAAATCGATGTAGTTAAAACTCGCTTCAAATTGTACTTTGTTGGCGTATATTTGTCAACACCGATACACAACAAACACGCTTTTAAATGATACGGTGTGACAGCAACCAAATGTTGCTTTGATAATCGATCAGGCCCACCACGATACAATAGCTAATACCGACAGGATAACAACTACAAGCGCACAAGCTAGCAGACAAAGTAAAATTTTCCTCACCTGGTACTCCACACAAGTACTCCATTTTGTTTGTAGCTTCAGATCTGACCCTAACCCGAATTTACCGTACACCTGGGAGGTTAAAAAACAAACAAAACAAAAAAAACACTGACAACATTAAACAGACTAACAAGGCAAATATCTTCTTAGTGAGCTTCAGTAGGCCGTGTGCTAACCCGATGCTAATCGATACGATAAGCAGGGCTGGAAGTGGACATGATTGACCGGTCCAGCGTAAAGAGCTAGCTAGCTAGCTAGCTTCCTAGCTACATACCTTCCCATCTTTCTGGCTGGCCCGTTGAGTTAGCAAGCAGACATGGCCTGTCTGTGGCCTGTCTGTGACCTGCAGCACACTGCTGGCTGCTTGCTATGCTTGGTTGAGCAGGGCAGTGGGTTATCACACTGGTCTGCTTCAGATACAGGCTGACAAGCTTATGTAATGTTAGTGTCTCGACCACTACTGCCAGCTTGCCAGGACCCGATCGCACAGCCACAACAAACTGCAGGGGACAGTGTGCCCTAAATTACAGTACAGCCTACATCTGTCTGACTCTTAGTCATAATCTACTGTCACCAAAGCCAGTAGTTGAACTCTGCTGTTGAGCTAGCAACACCGATCTTTACAGTTAAGGCCCGTTTACACCAAGAACGACGTAACTTTAAAGATACAGTTTTAAGAATCGTTACCAAGCCACAACGATAACAACTATATTGTGGAATGATCTTACCAAACTTTTAAAACTTTTACCCCCCCGCTGATGAACGATAAGAGTTAGACAATCGATCCGAATTCTGTTTGAAACGGAAGAAGACATTCCGAGAAGCTAATCGTGAAAGTTCTTGTGAATGCAAATACCTATATCACTACAGCTTTCGTTATTATTCTCCTTGATGTGAACGGGCCATTAAGATGACTGAATGACATCACCTTTAGAAATGACTGTACTGTGCATCTGCTTTCGGTCTGATGATGTACACCCAGTATGCCTGTTAGCATAAACGGGCTTTACAATGGAGACAGGTCGATGGAAATCCGTAATGGATGCACCTGTATGTTTGACTAAGTCTCCATAAATCAATACATAAGCAGCAGTAGGCAGTATCATGATAGTACTGCACAGCAAGGGGCGACTGCATCGCCCACATCGTCGCGTTCGACCTGCAACTAACTGCGTTTTAAAGACTTAAACTGAACAGTAGGCCGACCGCTGTTTTTTCACGTTTCACGCAACGGTTCTGGAAAATGTCCTAGCACACCATACCACCCATTTAGCATTCAGTCATCTCAAGTCACAGACCAAACATTTACACTAGTAGCAAAATTACAGAGTGCAAGATGCCTTGCCCTTCTACTTATAAAAACGTGACGTCAAAACAAATTCCCAAGGCTACAAATCTAACGAAAATGAGATGCTCTCGGGCTATCCAGAACCTTGTGCGATGCTAATCACGTACTTTGATGTTCTACGGTGTCTCTATTTCCAAACCACTTCCCTAATAGCCTGCAATGCCTGTTCAATTATTGCCCATTACGCTGCTAACCACGATGCTCAAGGTTGCCAAGGAGAAAAGGGACCCATTACTTCTCACCAAGATGTAAATAAGAAGTAGGGAAACGTATGTCCACATTGATCTCTGAATTCAATATTTCAGACACTTGAAAACTAAGGCACGCATCTGTTGGATACAATGTTATTTGCAATGTTTTTTCCCATGAAAACTCTAGCATAAACTCTCCAATTAATCTTCCCACCTCCTCCTCTGCCTCTCTCTTTCACTCTATTTCTCCCCACATCATAATTCGTCCAGTTGCCACTTCTGCCTGTCTGTCAACCACAGTCTTGATCCCTGTGCCACATTTAGAGAATCTTCCAGGGGCAGTATGTGGGCAGTATGGAAGCGATACGGGGGCCATGTGCAGATGTCAGAGGCACACACCACGATATAATGACACGCTGCATGGATGTGGTTTCCTCGACAGAATGTAAGGAAACGCAGGTCTCCAAGTTAGCCTCAGCTACTGGCTGGCTGGCTGCCTGCCTGCTTGCCTCTCGCCTGCTTCCAGACCTGGATGCGAAGTGGCCCCTCCCTGCCTGCCTGCCTCCCTCCCTGCCTCTCTACCTGCCTGCCTCTCTGCCTCCCTGCCTCTCTGCCTGCCTCCCTCCCTGCCTCTCTGCCTGCCTGCCTCTCTGCCTGCCTCTCTGCCTCCCTGCCTCTCTGCCTGCCTCCCTCCCTCCCTGCCTGCCTCTCTGCCTGCCTGCCTCTCTGC